>JACXGI010002016.1:44614-80773 GCA_016801175.1 Esox masquinongy | reverse complement strand
ATTTAAAAATGGATACGTTTGGGGCACGTCTAAGATCTTCTGGTAGTTTATTCCAGTTGTGTACAGCATAAATGCTAAACGCAGCTTCTCCATGTTTAGTTTGGGCTCTGGGCTCTACTAGCTGACCTGTGTTCATGGATCTAAGAGCCCTGCTCGGTTTATATTCTTCAAACATATCAGAAATGTATTCGGGTCCTAAGCCATTCAGAGATTTATAAACTAAAAGCACCACTTTGAAATCTATTCTGTAACTGACTGGAAGCCAATGTAAAGATTTAAGAACCGGAGTGATGTGCTTTGTTCTCTTGGTCCTGGAAAATTGAGAAAACATTTTGGGGGGATGGGGTTATAGGCAGTGCTTAATTTGTAAATGTAGAGGTCCCGGACTATAAAATTAATGCAGATCCTGTAAATCTTTGGAAGGAACGAGGTGCCAGATCGAATGAGCAATAGCATGATCGCATTGGTGAAATTACTGAGAAAAAGCTTCATGCATGTGCTGATAAGCAAGTAGAAAACATAAACATAACGAACACAATGCCTTAACGCATCAATAACTGTCATCACTGCCAAAACTAGTCTGTGCCCACATTATTAAATGATGGGACTTACACCGACAACCAAACTCATCTCTTATTATAATCCAAGCATAGTTAGCTATGCCTATAGATAGGCCTAGCTAACTACACCATAACATATACATTATCGGATCATAGTCATCAACACTACCAAAAGATTATGGAAAAATCATATTCTTACCTTTCAATTTAATGGTCAGAAACTCTCCACATAACAGCCATGGAGCTCTACACTGGGCTGTTTAGGTGCCGACTGACCAGCTGGTTTAAAAAATGAAAATAAATTTGTCTTTTAGACATTATTTCTAACAGTAACTCGCTATCAATATTCCACCACGGCTCGTAAACACGTGCCATTCTGAAGTCCCTGTTGCCGTGTACGGGATAACGTGACTAGGCAACAAGCAGTGTTTTTTCATTTATTTTAGTTATTTTTTATTTTAGTTATTTTTGACCACTTTGTTGGTCAAACTCTCCTGTTTTATAGTACATTAATAAAAAAAAAATAATAATAATAAATAATAAAACATTATTTGTCAAATTATGTGCAGGTCCCAATAGGTACCGGATAAGAGTTGCCAAGTCCCGGATCCGGATCTGGATCTGGCACAAATTAAGCACTGGATATTGGGCTCAGAAGTGGCTGGACTGTAGGAAGGGAAAAAGAGATCCAGGGAAAGGTAAAAGTGGAGAGAGTGGCGAAAAGGTTGCACCCTGTGAGATGGGGAGGGTTGGGAAGAGGAGTTCGACAGGACATTAATCCACTTCCTATTTCTTTAACATATGTATTTTAGTTTGTTTAGTGTATTCCTTTCCTTCCTTTCTATTTCATTCTTTTCTGTTTCTGAAAATGATTGCATCTCTGCAATCATAAAAAAGGGAAAAGAAAATGTGGGTCACAAGAAAATTGGTCAATGTACTGCATCTCCAGCCATCTGTCCTTGTGCTTCCCATGAAGGGGACCCCTGTGGGGGATTTGAAGAGGTAAATGGGGCCACAGGACATCTTCCTCAGTACTCGACGGTGTTTATACATTACTAAACAGTACTTTGGGCTTAATGCATTTAGAGTGTTTTGCTTAGTGGTGCATTAACCGGTTGCTATGACACTAATTTGCGAAGCCATTTTTAAGTCCTCTGTCAACAACGTACTTGAGCAACCCCAGCTCATGGCTGAGCTAGACTGCAGAATATAGGGGAAAGCTTCCACACTGGGTAAATACACCGTTCAGTAGCTAGTTAAAGCAATCTACTTAGACCGATAAACCAGCTTGTCATCAAGCCTAAAGATGTCATTTCAGACATGCTGTGTACTCTTAGTCTATGATGAGTGTTTTACTGTCAGCACTTCACATAATTGTACATCATTAAAGATAAGTATTTTTTTTTAAAGAAAACAGTATTTCTGGCTGAGGATTAATTTTATATGACCAGAAAAATTTGAATTTGTGATTTATTATTTTTTATATATTTATACACCATCTGCTTCCCTAAATGTTTCAGTATTAGAAGGTTGTTCATTGGTCTAACAGATTCTTTTTAGATACCAAGTTAAATCAAATCAGTTGTATTTTATTTCTGTATTAAATTACATACATGGTCCTAAAACAGATATAAATAGTGATGGACCATGTAAATCACCATATTAAACAATGTGTTTTCATAGGAATGTGTTCCTATCAGTGCTTTTGATTGTTGAGCTCAACAGTGCTTTTCATGTTTTTAATGATGTTCCAAACTACTGTTTTTGGTGAAACTAAGGTTTCCACTACGTTTAAAATTATAATTTTCTTCAGCTTGATCAGCCTCCTTATGGCTTGCTTACTTGAGTTTCACTGACACCTTTTTGGTTCTGATATTAAGAGACACAAAGAGCAGAACAGAAGGGAAATGCAAGGCCTAAAATGAAGACCAGACATTAATAGCTCTCTCATGCCAGCACAACAATGTTTATAATATGTCTTAAAAGTAAATGGAACAAAGCACATTTACCCTGACTCACCACCTGACTAACCAGAAACAACAACCAGAAACAACAGTCAAGCCAATTGCCCTGATCATTTTGGTGAAACTGAAATAGTGGGACCTTGTATGAAAGGTGTTGTAATTTTGAAATAGTGAAACCAATATGTACACAAATACCCTCAAACACTCTTATAGTTATTGTTTAATTTCACATCCAAACTAGTAAAGAGCCAAACTATTAAAGTGCCAAAAGAAGATAGAATAGTACATCGACTGGCTTACTTATAACTTATGGAGGGCATGTGTACACAATATGTCCGTCAACTTTGCATGGATCTATTCTATTCTGTGCCTATGTGTTGTCTAAGAATAGCAGCAAAATTACACCAAGCAATATTCTGTCTATCTGACCTTCAATAGTATGTTGAATACTAAGCTATAGTCTATTAATAGCATTCTCACATAGGTATTCCTGTACAGTAGTCCAGGTGAGAGGGGTCAGTGTGTAGTGCAATTGAGACTGTGTCTGTGGAATGGTTGGGGCGCTAGGAAAGTGGGTCTGGAGTGTCTGGGATAATGTTGTTATGTTGATAATGATGTGAATTCTGACCAGCCTATCAAAACATGTTATGGCTACAGGGGTGAGGACTACTGGACAAAATGAACTTCAAAAAAGGAGCTGAACGGCGACTAGTGAGTCATAACAACACACCCATCCAGATCGACAGGGCTGAAGTAGAGAGGGAAGGGAGAATTCAACCAGTCCACATCACCTACAAGCTAACATGGTCCACACACAGTCAGACAGTTGTGAGAGCTCGTCAGAGCCTCTCCCCTCTTAGGAGGCTGAAAAGATTTAGCATGGGCCATCAGATCCTTAAGCAGCACCACTGAGAGCATTCTGACAGACTGCATTACTGCTCAGAATGTCAAATGCACCTCCCCCAGATCGCGAGTATGGTGTGAATGGCCGAGTTCATCACCAGACCCAAGCTCCCTGTCAGACACAGCCTCTTTGTCAGGCAGTGCCGAGGAAACACCTAAAAATAGTCAATGCCCCAAACCACCCAAGCTATAGTCTATTCTCTACACTACCGCACGGCAGGAGTAGCTTACAGTACCAGTGCCTCAAGTCTGTAACCATTAGAACCTTGCACAGGCTTTACCCACAGGCCATACAAGTGTCAAACACACCTGCACTCACACAAACAGTTCCTTCCT
The DNA here is from genome assembly GCA_016801175.1 of Esox masquinongy. Lineage (NCBI taxonomy): Eukaryota > Metazoa > Chordata > Actinopteri > Esociformes > Esocidae > Esox > Esox masquinongy. Next base: position 77,010 of record JACXGI010002016.1, on the reverse strand, counting down.
GAAAGTATTCAGACCCCTTCACCTTCTTCACACTTTATTGTGTTATGGACTTAATTGATAAAAAAATTATGTGTGCTTTTGCCAACAATCTACAAACAGTACCCATCATAAAAAAGCTAAAACAAATATATTATACGTTTTTGCCAATTTTTTTAAATGAAAAACTGAAATATCTAAATCACATAGTAAGCATTCGTAGCCTTTGCCATGACACTCCAAATTGAGCTCAGATGAACCGTGCCTGTAGATCAACAACATACTACACTTCAAAACCAAAATGGTCCCAGAGTGCATCTTTAAGTGTATAACACAAAAGAATGTGGAGAAAGTGAAGGGTTCTGAGAAAGTGAAGGGTTCTGAATACATTCCAAAGGCACTGCAAATAACATTAACATGTATACCAACTTTGCACGCACCTTGAAACATTCCAGGACGTTCAATGTTTTTTGTGCACCATTAGGTAGGCCTAGAGTAGTAGGGTTTTACTTGATAATTTAAGTTCTTGATTAGGTGCAATGGTAGTATATTATTTAAATTAGAATAATGTTAGTTATCAAAAATCTGTCTAAGTTCATAAATCGTTTGAAGTACTTGTTGGACTATCTTTCTATGCACACATATCCCACTCAGGGACATAAGTGTCAAGATAGTGTTAGTGCAGTGTCATCTGGTTATATAGCTCCCCCCCACGAATGCAATTTGATAGTGCAAAACAATGATTATCCACGTGTTCCGTCACTTTGAAAACACAAAATTGGGACCCTAATCGATTGTGGTACATACCATATATATTTTGTGTGATAAATGTCAGTTGCAGATTTTAAAGTGAGCCTTTTCTAACATCTCCAAAAACAGCTCATTGGCTTTTGCAGTAAGCTAACAAGTTGTCTATTTATGAACTTACATTTTTTATATTAATCTTTAATCCCCCGTAAAAGTAAGTGTATGATTGGACTGCATCAACTTTATCCCACCCATATTGCAAGCCCATCCAGGTTGACTATGGGAAATCTAGAAGATCAGTACATTGACAGATTATATGTTACTACTGTATGTTGCCCAGTGAGAGATTACAGGGTCTCGATAAGGCATTTAGGTGTTCTCAAATCTGGTACATCAGCTTAATCCGTGCTCTTATCAGCTTTGCCTAGTCATCACTACGAAATAAAACTATTGATGAAAAGTATGTTTATTATTCGGAAATCATTTGAGGAGAAATAGCTCTGCTTATACTGTTCCTCAAATATTGAAATGGTTTAAGGGGAGGGAACATGTCTTATGAAATATTAGTATTAAAAGTGATGGCTAAGCACTGCCAATGCTCAGCTAAGGCAATGTGTTGACATATAGTATAATCAAAATTCTATTTGCACGTTGGCAATCTTTGGCCAATCCCCTGGATTCGAAGGTTTGAATACTATTGTTTACCAAAGGATGCCTCTCGGCGAGATATCGTAGAAACCATCTCAATCTTGTTATGCAAGAGTAGAAATTGAACATAGATTTTTTTTTCATCCATTCATCCCTCAATCAAAAGAGAGTTGGGTGGGATCAAAGACAAGCACATCACAGGATAAACTTATGACACCTACATTCATGAAGAGTTTTCACAAAGATTATTTTCTTGAGCTGTGTTTGTGTTCACTAAGAGTTCAATAATGTCAAAACATTATTTATTTTTTCTGTCTGTCATTCTGTTATTTAATCTTCACTACAAAGAATTTCTCTGAGGGTTATTTCATGTTTTTCCCCCTGACATTTCCAACTCAAATTTTCCCTTATTTTATGAGTCAATTCAGTGCCTGGGTATTTATAATGGTCCTTAAGTACAGTACATAGGTGATATGATTAAAATACAGTCTAACCACAAGATCGGAAAATTATACTTTGATGCAGCCGCGTAAGCACAGATGGGCCTGTAGAGTCATGTCCCTGCCCAGTTGGGTTCCAGGCTCTCTCAATCAGATCAGGTGCTTAAGCTTATTGACTCTTCAGCTCCACAGTAGTGATGGGAAGTTGAACTATTTTTACTGACTCAGATCTTTGAGTCGCTCATTCAAAAGAACAAATCTTTCAAGGAATCGTATTCATTTGAAACGATAATGCATTGGGCACTACCGGCGTATAACAAACGGAATCCTCAAAAGAGTCGTGATTCTACAAGCCTCTCGACTCACATCTCAGCCAGCACAAGCAGATTATTGCTGCCATTTAATTGCTCTGAATAAAAATAGTGCTTCTTGAAACATTTCAAATGAGATCTAGCTGCTGCCGCAGCCGGATTAGATCGTGAACAGATTTAGCCTAACTACTGCAATGGCGATAACCACATCATTTGCCAACTGTAGCAGCCCCACAAACGACTAATTTTCAAGTTTATTGAGCAGATGCTCAGTTTTGCCTGGGTGTATGATTAGATTTTTCTGCAAAGCTGTGTCTATTGACATTAAATAATCAATAAAGTGCATTCATTTTCGCACCATGAATCCAATCATCAGTTCTAAACACATATTTTTCTAATGTTGCCTGCAGCTTGATTAGTATTTCCCTGCGCACTTGTAACAAACAGTTGGTTGAAGCAGTGTGTCGGAGGACTGTGTCTGAACTCTGTCTGTGCAGCTGCTGTAGTGCTGATTGCTGCCAGACATTCAATACATAAACTGTGAACTTTGTTGCATGTTAGCCTTGAGACAGCCCCTCCAAAAACTCTGCAGTGTGAATAAATTATACCACACACAACGTGCGTTCTGGTCACGTGAGTGGTCACGTACGAGGTCTAGATACAGAAGACAAAGGGCACTTCTGGCCCTGTTGGAAATATTAGGTTAGTAAATCATTCTCCCAGAGTAGTTGAGGGATGACAGAGCAGATACAGAGCAGAAGAAGAAGAACACCCCTTACCCCCCAAAATGTCTGCCTGGCCTGTCCAGCCACACAACACTTGGCTAATAAAGGGGTGGTGAGTGGTTCACGAATGAACAGGACCTATGACTAACCAGAGCCACCCACAGGGGATGGAGAGTGTGAAACGTGAAAATGAAAAAGGAGAGGGGACGACACCCTTATGTCTTGGCTCGTAAGGTAAGCCAAAACCTTTTCAAACCTCCAGGGAACTTAACAGACTGTAAGCCAAAAACTGAGAGACCTCGGGAGATCTCGGGAGTCCACGTCTGACTCCTAAATTGGTGAAACAGAATCTGAAAATCACAAGTGGGAAGAGACAAAGGGAAAGCATCTTGTTACTTCACCTGAGCCACTGCGAACCGAGATGCGTTTCATCTCCCATTTGGGAAGGTCCAAATACATTGTTGGGCTACTAAGGCTAGTATACTAAAGTGTATTTTATTAACCAGCCACCAAATAAGGAGCATTTATCTGCATTTTGCTGTTAGCCACAGACTTTCATTTACCCAGAGGGCTGTTCAGCATAAAGGGCCAGCCATGAGGTCACTGCCACCGAAATTACTTTGTTTCGGACAATTCAAAAAAGCTCAACAAACAACATAATTACAATATAACTGTTTCATTTTCAGCCGAATGGTATATGATGTGTAAGAATTAATGAGAAGGAAAATGTGTATAGGCATTGTAATATAACAGGCATGTGTATAAGCCAGGAAATGACAAAGTCAATCAGTCTCATTGAGTAGATACTGACAATGGCATAATTCCTTGAGCCTATTATGAACATGGGCATTCCCTATGGTACAACTGATGTAATCATTTGCTTGTTTGATCATTTGCTTGTTTGAGAACAAGAATGCAACAGAATGCAATGATGTGCACATCAGTAAAACCCTGTATTCAATAGAAATTAGTACAATGACAACACATCAAATGTTGAAACTAAGAAATTGTATTACTTCTTGAAAAATATATGCCCAGTTTGAATTAGATGCCAACAACATGTTTCAAAAAAGCTGGGACAGGGGCAAATAAAGACTGGAAAAGTGGTGTAATGCTAAAAAAATCTGGTGGAACATCTCACAACTAATTAGGTTTATTGGCAAAAGGTCAGTAACATAATTGGATATAAAAAGAGGATCCCAGAGAGCATGAGTCTTTCAGAAGTAAAGATGGGGAGGTGTTCACCACTCTGTGAAAGACTGAAATGTCTTGCAATAGCGAGTGCAGTTTGAAATCTAGCAAGCTTGCTGAATTTTTTTTTTTATTATTATTGCCATATTGTACATGAAGTAAACAAACTAGTTATGCCTCGTTTCCACTGGTGCCAAACACTGATGTTTTACCCTAAAGTCCAGATTTTTTATTGTTTCCATTGACATGGGTCAACGCCAGTCGGCCACTAGGCCGTGTCACTTGGTGCCAAGCGACTCAGGGCGGGGTTTGCGGGTTGACATGTTCCGTGCTGTGAAAACGCGGCGTGTTGTGCTATTCGAAAAGCGATGTGTATCGTTTGCTTTAGGCTTCTCGTAATGGTTTTCATCCGATCTAACAAACAGATCCCTGATAAAATAAAGAAAAATAAAGCAACAGTACAGGGAAGCAAAGACTCAGAACGACCGAAGGTGTTACGATGCCATTGACTCAATAGACACTGCAAAATTACCTCAGACTTCTGCCAAATCCTTTCAATAGAGGTAGATAGTTTTGACAAAATACTTATTAAACTAAATAATGAATACACTGGCTTACAGTTGAAGTGTAATTGGTGTAAGTGGAGAAGGACCCGGTTGCAGGAGTTTGATGAATTAGTTTTACTACTCAAGTTCAAACGCTGTATTGTAAACAAACTGAGCATGGCGTTATTGTTTATTTTATTTTACTAACAGACAATCCATTTGAGCCCTCCTTAAGTCCTTTGTACCAAATGTACAGTTGAAACTGGAAAGTCTAGAGCCAACATTAGCATCAATCACCGGTGTAGCCCTGGTACCGGGGTAAAGCACCAGTGGAAATGCGGCATTAGTGAGTTTAATGACTGGACCTTCGGGTCAATGGCCTGGTCAAGGTGCTGCACATGCATGTGGTGAGTCAATCAACCAGCACAGACGGCTCCATACGTCACAAATGGGAATTGAGAAGGATATCTACATGTTATTAAAATTTTAATTGAAGTGCATCTACATTGCATTCAAATGAATGTATGAACATACATTGAAATGTTATCCCAATTCCTGGTGTTAATGTGTAAAGGACCTTTGAACACTACGCCATATTGTCTTAACAAAAGAAGATATCGAAATGGCAGAATAGCATTTTGGTGTTTACTGTAACTTATGTTACTGTGCCTGTGAAAATGTCACATCACACAGGTATCAAGATATAAAGGGCAGCAATTCATTAAGTGCATGTTTTTGCAAATCAGGGTACTCCTTGTCCTCATCACACCAGAACTATGACAGTGTTTTTTCCTGAAGACCACTTCTTTAGGCCACAGTCTGGGGTCACAACAACATTTTCCTGCAGACTGGTCAGAATGTCTTTCCTACTAATGTCAATGAAGGGATTACGCATCCAGTCACGTTTCTGAGACTTTTTATAATTTATAAGTATGCGTTGAATTAACTGTTCAGTTTGGATAAATGAGAGCTTACACTACAGAAGCTTGGTCATGATCATGTAAAAAGTTTGGTGTCAAGCTGCTGGAAACAATTCTTACTGTACATCCCCATGCTCTTGCACAGTTTTATAGTTTTCATGAATTCACACATATTATCATAAATCTGTAGAATGTTGCATTGGAGCTGACCTGCTCTTCTGTACTCAGAAGGAGTTAAGTGCTATTTTCTTTTTTATGCTTTGTTGTCATTTATCTTGCGAGTTAGAAGCAATCAACGAGTCTGTTTTTGCTCTCAATGGGCCAGTAAATCTCTGTAGTTGTGTAGCAGTTGCTTTGTTTTTGTAATGTTTGCAGTGTTAACTCACAACCAGGCCAGTAGGGGTGTGGTTTGCCCTCTTTTCTGCTTTCAGTTGGTGTGAGTATTTAGGCTTGTTCGTTCTCTCAAACAGCTTGAAGCGGCAGCTTGTTTTCTGCAACTACGAATGTCACCAAACCAAAGAAATTTCTGCCGAGTTATTCAAGGAAGGTTAGAGGGGAAGATACCCTGTTTTGCTGCGTTAAAACAAACCCTGTCCACCTGTCTCCTCGTCATTTCTACAGTCACCCCCAATGCCATGCCACAACCTTTCCAAACCTGCCTGGACAACCCATGTGGAATACCAGCTAAACAGCAGTGTTTGGAACTGTTCATCTGCTTCCTGGCCCTGACAGAAACATGGATTTCCCAAGAAAATAGTGTTAATACAGCCGCTCTCTCTTCATCTGACCATGCATTTTCCAAAAGTCCAAGAGCATCTAGTCGCCGCAGTGACGGCACAGGGCTACTTGTTTCTTCAACTTGGAAAATGTCTCTCTTCCCTCTTGCTCATCTTACCAAGTCCTCCCTCCCTCATCTTACCAAGTCCTCCCTTCCCTCCATCATCTGCGGGGTGCTCTTGGTGACTTCCTCAATGAGCCTGATTAGTTCATTCTCAGATGATGACAAACCACTCATATTATGGGGTGACTTCAACCCTCCATTATCTGCATTTGAATCATTTCTTTCCAATTTTATTTTTTGCCCTCCCCACTTATCAACACCTACTCAAAAAAACAGACAATGCACCGGATCAAATCATGATGCTGTCTGTCAACTATTCTCAGCACCACACCACTCCAGCCGTCTGACCACTTTGTCTCGTTCCCTCTTTCTCTCTCCTCAATTCCTACACTGTCAGCCCCTCAATGTCTGACACCTTGGCAACACTTATTCACTCTCCCCAACTGCTCTCTCATTCTCAATCCAGTCATCTCTCCAATCTCCTAAATCCTTCTCTCTTCTTTCTCCAGAGTCTGCCTCTTCCACCCAATTCTGAAAGGCATGCAAGTCATAAGACTCTTACTGTCCCTTCTACCTGCTCCATGGCTAAATGACTCACTGCAAGCTTACAGGAGCGGGCTTCAGGCAGCTGAGCGAAAATGGAGGAAAACAAAACTTCAGAATGACCTAGCATCCTTCCAACACCTACTTGCTACCTTCTTGGCCTCCCTATCTGCTGCTAAAGCCACTATTTATCACCTGAAATTCTAGGCATCTTCCTCTAACCCTAGAAATTTATTTTCACCCTCTCCTCAGTTCTTAACCTCCGCCTCTTCCACTGCCAAATCCCTCTTGGTGGGGCTCCCGGCAAGTAAAAACAAACCTTTGTAACTCATTCAGAATGCAGCAGCCCGCCTGATGTTCGAATCCAATTCAAGGCTATGGTTCTTCCAGACGAAGCAACAAGAGGAGCTTCTCTTGCCTACCTTCAGGCAATGCACACACCTAACATCCCGACCTTCGTTCAGTCACCTCTAGGCTCTTGGCCGTCCCGCCCCTTCAGGGCCATTCCTGAATCATGCAGTCAAAACTTTTCTCTGCCCTGACACCTCAATGGTGGAACCAGATTCCTTGTAGGCTAGGATAGCAAAGTCTCTTTTCAGCTCTGACCTTGGCCGATAAGTAATTAATTGATTAGAATGCACTTACTACTAAACTGTGTGGTTGATTCATCTAGCTCTTATAAAATGTATGCACTTGGTGTAAGTCATCCTGGTAAATAAATGGCTAATATGTAAATTTATGAAGTTTGTGTCCTTACCATGCATATTGTAGATGCCATGCCACTCAACAAGAGCAGTAATGGTAATTATGAACAAGTCCTTTAGTTCCTAAGTCTGTATGCCAGCTGAAAGTCATCAGAGAGGGCATTCCCAAGGTATATTCCCAACCTGTCTCAGAAGTTGTACTACTCCTCAAACAAGAAACATAGCGGGAGAAAACATTATACCAGACGGGGAGGGTGCAGCCCACTGCCTGTGATGTCTTTTGGCCTACTATAATGTTTGTAATCACAGTTTGTACATGCTATTGTTTTATTGTCTTTAAGCATGTGAACCTCGGACAAAATGGCCAGACATTTCTAGACATTTGCAATGGATGGACTTTTATATTTGCAGTTCAAGTGTGTGTTCTTTTAGTTAAGATGCCTAAAAGCTACACACTGTTCGCTGTCTGTCAAGTTATTCAGGCACAAACTAACAAGGCCAGAATACACACACACACACAAACACATACTAAATCAAGAACAGAACATTTGTTTAAAAGGGGTATATAAAACACTCTTGTCAGGGAATCTCTGGGAGCATCATGCACAATGAACCATGTCCTTGTTATTCACCACCTATCCAGAAAACACGTTGTAATTCTTTACACTCGGGAAGCACCGCAGCAACTAAGCCTTAGTGAGTGATCTAATGCTATACCAATACTGCAGGAGTATTACAGAGATCCGTAACGACTCAGTCTACAATTTGGAAACCAAATAACAATGTTGTACACGATCTCAACCAACCCCGGCGAGAAACCCTGTAACAATGTTACGGCAACTCCGTGGCAACGTTCACCTTGTGGAGCTGACGGGGCACCTTTAATGAGCTGTTTGGCAGCCATGCTTGTGTGTCAGACCAGAGCAGCTGTAGCTGGCGGCCCTGGGCCTCGGCCTGGTGCCCCCTGTGCATACATCAGCCCCTCCGACAACACATATCACTAATGCCACCGTCACCACTATGTGACAGCTGAATCCATCTCCCACAAGGCCTACCTACAGCCTCAACAAATTAGAGCCACGCTGAAATTAATGCCACCGCGCCAATACTAATGAGAAGGAAGAGTGGAGGAATGGAGGGAGAGAATAACAAATGCATTCCAAGTGGAGGGGGTGTACATCACACACGCACGCGTGTGCGTGCACACAGTTATGTTATATTAATGCACTGTAAATGCCCAGCGGCTTGATGCAGGCGTGCACAAACTCACACAAACACTGACACACACAAACATCTAGCCAGCGGGCATTTACCAGAGAACTCAAAAATCCCCAGGACAGTCCTTTAACCCACAGTGTTCCTTGAGGTAAACCATCCCTGGATTGGCCCTGTTGACTGGAACACTCAAGACCCCCCCCCCCCGAAAAAGATTTTACAGGCAGTTGCAGTTGCTTGGTGACATATTGTAGCTATTAGCCCAAAGAGACAATCACAGTTGGTTGCTAACTGAAAGAGGCCACTGAATAAATGGCCTAATGAATGATGAGCCAGCCACTTTCAGCAAGGTTTACAAAAAAAAACACTTCTGAAGTTGATTAGTCAGTAACCGATCATTATGAGCAAATGCAAACATATGGGGAAATGTTTTGATGTCTGTAATATATGTAGATTCAATTGTTTACACATTGCAACCAAGGCACTTTGAAGTGACATTTCCCTCCATTAGAAAAATACTGTGCTATCTGGCAAGAGCAGACTTTTGTCAGAATATTTTTTTTTTACAGTATTGGCTGTGTGGCGAGGCACAGTAGCAAATTGGGAAATAGCTCTAGGCTTCCAACTGTTGCCAGATTCAAAAAGACACGTTCTGCTGGCTATTGAATCAGTTCATAATTATTAATAATTCCAAAATACATATCAGAAATCAGAACTCTGGCATTATAGAAGAACATGCTGGAAACGGCAACAGCTGTGCTGCCGTAATTTCGTAAATGTAAATTATCTTCATTGAGAGACCTATGAGTTCTTTGGAAGAATGTCCATTACAAGATAGGTGTGTTCCATGATGTAACAGAATTTCATTCAAAGAAAACATTCAGCTTTGAGTTTTATACCAAGGCTATGAATTATCATACCTTAAAGACCCAGTGAAGAGGCTATCAAGTTTAGCTAGCTTGATATACAGTTGTGCTCAAAAGTTTGCATACCCATGGAGAATTGGTAATATACAGCTCTGGAAAAAATTAAGAGACCACTGCACCTTTTTCTTTCCTTTCCAAAAAAGTCGAAAAGTAAGGTTTTGAGTGAGGAACAGAAGGGTTAAAATTAAGAGACCACTGCAAATTGAACACTTCTGTTCCTCTTTTAAAACTTACCTTCTCAACTTTTTTGGAAAGGAAAGAAAAAGGTGCAGTGGTCTCTTAATTTTTTCAGGAGCTGTATGTGCCATTTGTAAAGAAAACATGAGTGAGCAGGCAAAACCCATGTCTTTTATTTCTTATGGGATTCACATTCAACTGTAGGTCATAACAGAATGGCACAATCATAAAACAAAACATGGCAACAAAGAAAAAAAATGAACTGACCCCTGTTCAAAAGTCTGCATACCCTTAGTTCTTAATACTGTGTATCGCCCCCTTTAGCATCAATGACAGCGTGCAGTCTTTCGTAATAGTTGTCTATGAGGCCATGAATTGTTGCAGGTGGTATAGCTGCCCATTCGTCTTGGCAAAATGCCTCCAGGTCATACAAAGTCTTTGGTCGTCTTGCATGAACCGCACGTTTGAGATCTCCCCAGAGTGGCTTTTTGTGGCATTGGCGCAGTAAAGTCTTCTTTCTGGCAACTGGACCATGCAGCTAATTTTTGTTCAAGTATCGTCGTATTGTGCTCCTTGAAACAACCACACCATCTTTTTCCAGAGCAGCCTGTATTTCTCCTGAGGTTACTTGTGGTTTTTTCTTTGTATCCAGAACAATTCTTCTGGCAGTTTTGGCTGAAATCTTTCTTGGTCTACCTGACCTTGGCTTGGTATCAAGAGATCCCTGAATTTTCCACTTCTTAATAAGTGATTGAACACTACTGACTGGAATTTGCAAGGCTTTGGATATCTTTTATATCCTTTTCCATCTTTATAAAGTTCTATTACTTTGTTACGCATGTCTTTTGACAGTTATTTTCTGCTCCCCATGGCTCAGTATCTAGCCTGCTGAGTGCATCCACGTGAGAGCTAACAAACTCATTGACTATTTATACACATACACTAATTGCAATTTACAAAGCCACAGGTGTGGGAAATTCACCTTTAATTGCCATTTTCACCTGTGTGTGTCGCCTTGTGTGTCTGTAACAAGGCCAAACATTCAAGGGTATGTAAAGGGCCATGGGAGGGCCATTTGGGTGATTTCTGTTATCATTATGATGTAAAAAGGAGCCAAATAACTGTGATAATAAATGGCTTCATATGATCACTATACTTAAATAAAAGATTTAAGGATTTTTGCACGATCAGTCAAATTTTCTAAATCAATGCCAAAATTTCACCATTTCTGCCAGAGGATGCAAACTTATGTGCACAACTGTAATTGGCCTACCGTGGATTTTCCAAGTCTACACACTCTTATTGAAAATGCAGCTTCGGTTTATGTAAAGGATGAAAGTTGTAATCTAGACAAATCATGTCAGAGCTTTTTTTTACATTTAATAACATATTGAAACCAACAATATTCAAGTGAAAAACAAATGGATAATTTCTCTGAAAATCATTTGTAGGTTGTGACTGTGTTCAGATTTAACCATTCACATTCCAAATCATGTACAAAGGTCACCTGTCATCAGTTTGTGTTTTTGAGTAACCCTAAATAAAGCTTCCAGTAAGAATTCCTTGAATCATGAACGTTAATTTCGAAAACTTTTTAATTATTTCTTGTTTTACGTATGCTTTTCTTTACCCTCAGTTGACAATTGCATTCAATTACATTCACATCCACTCACATGCTTATTATATAATTTGTCTAAATAAATTGGTCTAAATCAAAACTTTTTTGATAATTTGTATTTGTTCTATTGCCTTAATATTAAGTGTTTTCGACCACTCCTCTCATGTTGAGGGAGCCACTATATCACAAAAGCAGTAAAGTGGACTAATGAGTGGTCTGGAGCACTTGTTAATTAACAAGCGGTGTTACGTACCACTTAAGTAACGATGCTTTCGGGAAACGCACTGATAAAATGATGAGCCACTTATGTGCATCTTACGATCATCTTAATGGTTGGGGAAACCGGGCCCTGGTTAGGTAAGAGGGAACAAAAAAATGGCTCCAAATATTAAGATCATTTGTCACAAACTCTGCCCTCTGCCAGAAAGCTGAAGTTGAGGAACAATTTCACCTTTCAATATGACAACAATCCAAAACACAGCCACATCAACAAAAGAATGGCTTCCAAATAGAACAATTAAGGTCCTGGAATGCACCAGTCAGAGTTAGACCTAAATCCTTTAGAAAATGTGTACTGCACCGGAGATTTCCTCGCAATTTGACTGAGCTTGAACTCTTCTGGAAATAGTGGGATTAAATTACAGGTATGCTAGTTTGACAGACACCTACAGAAACATACTTACTGTTTTTATTCTGTCAAAATGTGCTTCCACGAATGTATCCAATCAATTATCAGTAATATTGATCAACCAATAATGTACACCATATTATAAAGCAGGTAGTTTGAATTCCAAATGCTGATTGGCTGATAGCCATGGTATGTGAGACAGTGTACCAAGGATATGACATTAACATGTCTAGCCTCAAGAAGTCAAATGTTGTTGTATTGTGTTGTTAGATGCAAGTAACCGTATTATTATTCTAGTTATTCTGTATAATATTATTATGTAAATGTTTTTTATTACACATATATATATATATTTCTGTAATAAAAAAATAATATACATTTACATAGTAATATTATACAGAATATATATATTATACAGATATATATATATATATATATATATATATACACACACATACACACATACATACTATGTACCATATATGAACATACTATGTAACATATATGAAGTGTTCTCTTCATTTTTAAAATCTTAAAATGAGTGCATCAACTCGAACTCTTAATACAGTGGAATTTGTTAGCACTGTTTGAATCAAAACTCTTGAGGATAAATCTTGCATAGTTACTTAGAGGGAACAGTGGCGAATGTATGAATATGCTCATCCAATAAGTGACTATGCTGCAGAAAATGTAGGCTACCTGTCACAAGAAAAGAAGTTAACAGCTAATGAGAAGATACATGCATTGCGAACAGCACTCCGCACTGAGATACGCTGTCTGTCCCCACCCTAAGCATTGAGGTTTGATCAAGCAGATAGCAGACAGAAATGGGTATAAAGAGAAGACAGATTCAGACATAATATAGCATACAATAGAACTGTTCCATTTCATGTAATGCTGTTAAATAATGTACTGGTTCCTCAGTTTCTTATCCCAGGAAGCAAGGGTAGGTTTGAGCGGAAAAGCTTGGTAAATCCAGTTCATGCTAATAAACACAAACACCAGCCAATTGCAAGAGTAGAGAGTTTTAGTATGTCTGAACGGTGTGACCTGTTAAAACACCACATATGTGAATCTATAGGGGAAGATCAATTAAACATGATGATGTGCACAATCTGACAAACATTGTACACCCCGCCCCCCCACACCAGGGTTTTGGCATATTTATGAGTGTGCTTGTTACGAACCCTGTGGCTCTAGCAGTCTAGGGTGGATGGTACAGAGACCCATAACATAAAACTCATGCAAAGTGGTGTAGTGTAAATGAACAGTGAGAACAAACGACACAGACAACCAAAGCTACCGTCAAACATACAACGTTTATTATAAACACACGGTAAAGGGGGTAGGGAAAAGGGGCTGAGCTGGAACCAAGAAATGAAATAATATAGTCCAAACACCCCCTAAACTGAACTTGCCTGCCTCAAGAACCGCTTAGCTGACTACTAACCAATACAAAAATACAGTGGGTGGTCCGCTCAGTTCTATCTAGTGTTTTTAGACAGTTTTCCTACAGGTTGTGTATGCCCAAGGGCGACTTGCTAAAAAACCCTTTTCCCAGGGACACAGGGACAAAAAAAGACTGGTTGAACAAGGACTAAACAGCACACAGCAAACAATTAACTAGACAACACCAAACAAAACACCACAGCAATACATACTCACATGAAACAGGACAAAGTGAGATGTATGTGCTAAACTAAGTGATGTATGTATGAACAAAGTGTCTGTCTATCAAAAAAGGTATGTATTTCAAGAGTGACTATGTCCATGTGGGGTAAATCAAAAGAGTCTCTTTGGGGGAACCAACTGACTGGGTTTTTAAACCAGGGATGTGTGATGTGATTGGGTAATGAAAAAAGGAACAGGTGGTGCAATTAGGAGGGGTGTCCACTGATTGGTCCAACTCAGCAGTCAGGCGATGCACTCATGACTGCCAGGTGTGAAACACGAACGAGCACAATCAGGAACATAAGGGACACTTGTGGAGATGTCAGGAGGGGAAAAACACAAACGCACATACAGGGTACCTGCATGCGTAACAGTGCTGTATTTAAACACAGATTCTGTTTTCACTGTTTGATCTTACGTAGGTAATGATACATTTACCACTAATTTACCTGAACCAGTTGATTGCCTCAGAATAGAATGTTGGAATGTTTTTATATTCATTTGAAGCTCATCCCACCAATTGATATTTAAATGTATAGCGGAGAATGACAGAATATAGTAAAGCAAGGCATACATTAGATGTTTACATAAATGTTGACATATAAAAGCCCTCACCTCATGTGTTAGGATAGTTAAAAATGACACAAGCTTGCCGACATTCAGACTTTACTACACCTGTGGCATTATTTTAGATACTTTTTAAGGTACAGTCTCAGAGGTTTCATTAAAATGGGCTGAGAATCATTGTCCTAGCTTCACTGGTACGTCACTTCCACCATTCCCAGTGAAGAAGTTCATAGATTAGGCCAAGCAGGAGCAGCCTTTCAGTAGGGGTGGGACCTTTCAGTAGGGGTGGGACCTTTCAGTAGGGATGGGACCTTCCAGTAGGGGAGGGACCTTCCAGTAGGGATGGGACCTTCCAGTAGGGGAGGGACCTTCCAGTAGGGGTGGGACCGCCAATAGACCGAAGCTGGTGGAACGAGTCCCATTAACATTTCTTGGACCTGCTCATTTTGTGCAAGTCTAGTTTGTAGCTTATAGGTATATTATATATTTGCAATCCAATAAATCTGGTGTTTATTAGTTCTCAGTTTAAAATTGGGTAATGTATGGCTAACTTTAGCAGTGCGCAAGGAAAAGGTCTCATTTTACCCGCTTACTTTTTTCTAATAAATGTTTTATGCATATATTAGAAATGAATCTACTCTAATAACAAATTGCTGTTACATTGAAGTCATTTTTAGTAAATACCTTTAATCTGAAGAGAACCACCCAACCTGTTTACAATTTATCACAAAATAAGAGAAGGCAAATTAGGTAAATTGTGAGTCTTCTTACAGCCATGTTGTTGTAGACCTTTCTGGGTAAAGTCTATCCACACATACTGTATGTGTTGGTTGTGACATCATGACAATATGTTTTGTATTGCAAAACATATATTCCTTGTAGCCTCACACTGGGAAATAATAAATTGTTGAATAATTGCAGTATAAGATTTGATTTCGACTGGCTATGAGATTCAACATTTTTCTGGACAGATTATAAATAGGCCTAAATGTTTGGATTTACAGTTTCAACAACACATTTAACGCATCGGAACGTGATTGCAGACGGATTCTCCGGCAACAGATTAAGATGCGAGTCAGTGCCAAAATGACATTGATAAGTTATACAATATTCAGCTCACCTCCCATCGGACTACTCAGAACTAGCACATCACTATAACTGTAAGAGACTGTCCTGGCCCTGTCCCTACACAGTGACTGTCTAGTGAAGTGTTGGTGTTTACAGGTTTTACTATATTTCTTGGTACCAAAAATCCCTGCAAAGAGGGTAAAATAATGTGGGGATATTTTGTCGTACCCCATGACAAAACAAGTTTTTGTCTTGGAGGTTAGTTCGGGGGTGAATGGTACAATTGGGGCTTGTGTTTGAAATTGGGTTAGGGGAAAGGGGTAGGAGTTAATGCTAGGTTAGGTATCGTAGTATTTTGAATGGGAATCAATTTTGTGTCTGTGTGTGATCCAGGTCTTAAAATAATTGTTGGGATTTGTTAAGGTCACAGGTCCCCACAAGGATAGAAAGAAAAATAGTGTGTGATTGTGTGCATGCGTGTGTGCTGACAAGCCACTCATGTAACGCATGAACAGCCTCAGTTAACGGTGCAAACTTGAAGCACTAATATTCCTGAGTCTGGGCCATGTGGCTTTTAAGTGGCAGGCCCACAAAAGTCAAGGGTGAAGCAGCTAGTGAGATTCTGCTCTGTGTCAGTTGCCATGTGCAGCCTCACCGTGTGGAGATGGAAGAGTTGTCCCTAGGTGTCCTCACATGCAGAGAACGCATTCATATTTTAAGTCATTTCTTAATGGCACGTTTCTGGGCTCAAATAAATTATTATTATCAAAATCTTGCAACACACACATGTGCCATTGATTGTCTGTAGTCGCGTAGGAGCTTTTTTTCCAAAGTTATTCTCAGCTTGAGCAACCTGAATCCTCACAACAATCTGAGGTACACAGATAAAGACCCTTGCGGATTTAGATACAGAAAGATGAAAAGAGAGATAAAGAGAGATGGAGATGGAATGATCTCATTCCCTAAAGCCGTCCCAGAGTGAAAGATTGTCTTGTTTATCAGCTCTAGCTACCAGCGTCACCAGGTGTACACAGATGAGCCAGCCAACAGTGATCATGAAATAGAGGGGAAAAAGGAACAATATAAGAAAACAAGAAGGAAAAAAGACAGCCCTTACTGTATTGGCAGTTTCTTCCCATGTACTCTCCAGGGCATTCACAAGAGTAGTTGGCAACCAGGTCTGTGCAGATCCCCCCATTTTTACAAGGGTCTCTCTCGCATTCATTAACATCTGCAGGAGCCAAGAAAACAGAAAAGAGGCACATTAATTTCTTTGAAGCAGAAAGGTTTGGCAATTAGCAGGACATCGCTCTCATTAGCATGCATTGGTGGGAACTATTTATTGAATTTGCACCATTTGTTACTTGACTCTGCCTTGGCCGAAATGCTTCCACTGAGAACGAGGGGCTGGCTAACTGAGACTAAGAGATCAAACAGCTTTCTCAGAATGACTAGTAAGGCTACACACCAACTTAGGTTTGACACTTTCAACATACACACTCTATATGACCAGTAACTGCACCTGCAATCTGATAAAAGAACATTTGTTTTGTTTTTCTTAGTGTTGTTAAGTAATGTATCAATTGTCAGCACATCTGGAACTAGCTGGTCTCCTGTCATTTAAATCTACAGATCACAGAATTCATGTGAGACAGACATATTCTTTCGAGGCAGATCAAAATCAACTTAGTACGTTATACTTAAAATCAAAATGAATTCTTCACTTTATCTGTTACTGACACTAGTCAGTATTTGACAAAGTCCTACTGAGAATAGCCTGCTGTGAATTGTAAGGGATTGATTTCATGAAGAAATACACTTTATGACATGCTGTCAGTCTTAAGCGCACGAGGAAAAGATTGGCTATGATTTTGAGTACGACCTTATCTTTTCATGAAGTACAGATTAAATCATTTCTATAAGGAAAGGGCTAATTCCCCCTCTAGTAACGTATACTAAGAAACTTAATCGCACTCTAAAACATGTCCCTACTTTTTCTGTGACTAATAAATGCTGACTTCATAGAAAAAAACTACAAGCTTATGAACTGGAATGTGATTAAAGTATAAGCCTGCTAAGATCATCTTTCTGAGATGCTATCTTTAACATAAATCAGGGTGGAGCAACTTCGAGGAGTATAGGTCACAAAACATACAGTACATATACTCATTTTAGCACAAGTTTCATGCTTTTTTAGCCATCAAGCAAATAGAAAATATAGAGGTGTTAATGCTAATTTCAAGCAATTTTACACATTTTGCCACTGGGTGAAAAACATTTTTTTATTTGATACTTGAGTGAGAGTGACTAAAAATGTGTGACTTACCCAGAAGCTACACTCATGTGCTAATGCAAAACAAATTCTACTTTTCTAACTTCCACTAACAACTTTTTTATTAGCCTTTTCTATCAGTTGGCCACAAGATCGGAGTTCCAGTAGTCCACCCCTGATCTAAGTGTAGTATTCAAGCTATTTCATAATGATTCACTACCTCACATCAGTTTTTGCTAAGCCTATGGCATAAAATCTAAACTCCATGTGTATCTAATGGCCATGTAATGTCACTCTGCATAAGAGCATCTGCTTAATGACTACATGTGTTATACATATTATTATATTAAACTATGTTTCTGCATCAGTCTTTCAACCATTTGTTTCCTAGTGTTTTTGTTAAAAACTTGAATTTGAATTGTTACTGTATCTTGATTTTGCATACAACATTCCGCTTTTACAGTTTTCTTTTTACATTGAATGCATTTTTGTAAATAAAGGGGTATATATGTGAATTGAACTCCAGTAGATTTGGCAGATGTTGTGAAGAATGTCACTTTCACATTGGTACTTCTACTTCTATAGCGTCATGTTAGGTTTTAGTTACCTAACATTAGCACTCAGAAGTAGCAATATACAAACAGTGCAATTTTGATATTTTTTGTTATTTTGACCAATCACATCAGATCATTTCACTTCATTGTGCAGAGCTGATCTGACTTGAGTTTTGCTAAACTGTAGCACAAATCATGGTGATCAAAAGGACACCTCTATGTTCAGTCCTATTTGACATTCTCTTTAAACTCTAGAAGTGGGCCTACAATGGAGAAACATTAAATAACCCTGACTGCTCAGTCTGGGGAGAAATCAAGCGCTGGGCAGCAAGAGCTGAGATGAAGACAGAGTGCATGCGCTCTATTAAACTAGGCTTTTTTCACTCCCCTCATGATTCCTAAGAGTTAATCACACATGAGACATTGTTCTGACTGTAATGTAAATTACATACTGGCATGCTTACATACTAATGCATACTCTTGAACATCTGATGTCAAAGGTAGACCCTGGGAAAGCATGATAATATGAATTTAAAAACTATAACAAGAAACTCTATAATGGGGCTGAGAGGAATAGAGCACATACACTGTTTATCTCCATTTTCTCCTGTTGAAGGGCTTTAGATGTGCTCACTAATGTTGCCAAAGGACAATCACTGGTAATTAGCCATCCTTGCAAAGGGCAGCAAGATTGAAATGAGACCCTGTCCCCCACTGACTAACACATTATTAGCACAAAAATGAACAAACAAGCAATTGTCGGAGGGACGCCATCTTGATAGCGGGAGGCTGACTCGCAATCAAGGGGATATGTTTGAATTAATTTACCCTAAAGGGGCCGAATAATCTTAATAAGAACTATTAACCTGACAAACATGGACAAGTGTCTGCATTACTGATGACAACAAGGGCCAATCATTATCAGTACTGAGTTTTTCAAAATACCTTTTAAACTCATTATCCTCCATTATTTCATAAAATCGTATGCAACAACTGTATGAACAATCAAATAGGGATCTACTCATAGCAAAGTGAGTCTAATGCATTCTACAAACAAATTTGTCATGCCTTTCAGAGCTGAACATGGAGCAGGGCAACTTATTTTCTGACTAGTGGGTCTATTCACATGCTGGATGGAAATGGAGAAACTGACATTTCAAGCATGCTAATTCATTGATGAACAGAAAGCAGTTAATCGGTGTAGAAAATAGGGACTCTGACATTACATAACACTTAGTGCTACTATATAAGAAGTGACCTGATTCCAGCTTCAGCATGACTAGGAGTGGAGGCTGGCAGCTCTGAAGGAAATCATAGTGAGTTTCCAGTCCGTGAATACACAGCATAACTGCTCTACGGTCATTCGGTAAATTCAGACATTTTAAAAAATAATCTCTGACCATTTTATTTCCCGTCAATTGATCAAGGCCATTTAAAGCTAATCCTGTAGAACCCAGCAACGTCGCCGGTCCCATGGATTTGATTATTATCAAATGCTTCCACTTATTTTTTATCTTTTCCTGACCTTGTATTGTTGAACTTGTTTCCTAGTGCTAGCATGTAAACACAGCATGAGAGACTCAGATTTGTATTCAATATAGGTGCCACCTGCCTGTGTCCAGATTTGGTTGCAGATAATTTGTTTTCTTTTGTATGTCTTTTTGAGGTCATCCAAGCATCTTGAATACATTTCAACTACAGCCACATGGCTAAATGTGATGTATATGTTCATCCCATACAATGCATGTTATTTCTATTAGCGGTACACAGTGTCTTTAATTAATACATCTCTGTCATCATAATAATAATCTCTGGGTCAGAGGTTCCCAACTCTGGTCCTTGAGTACCCCCAACATGACACATTTGTTGTAGCCCCAGACAAGGAAACCCAATTCAACTCAATGAGAGCCCGATAATTAGTTGCCAAATTAAATCAGCTGTGCCTGGCTGGCAAAATGAACATGTAGTGCTGGGGGTACTCGAGGACCAGAGATGGAAACAACAGCTACTGGTCGTTTCATATGATTTGTGTCTCATGTAGTGGTGGACTCAACATACACACAAACTCTCAAAAACACATGGTCAATGTGCACCTCCATCTCCTATAGTTTTTTTGGCATTCAGGTCCAGAAAGTCAGTTTCTGACCACTTCAATCATGGGCAAACGTATGAAAGGTGTTCTTCAAATTGAATTGGTATAGAAATTAAATTGAAATCATATGGAATGAACCATCTCTCTTTGTCCAGTTCATGACCACCACACTGTAAAAAAAGCTGAGCCATTCATACTCTCAGCAGAAGCCCATAACACAGAGAGACAAACGCAGCCAGGGCCAGGATTTGATGCTTTGTAAGAGGCCAGCCACCCCTAGAAGCCCAGCCGCGGAGAAGTGAGACTTTAAAGCGCTGTGTCGCCGGTAAATCAGGTGAGAGAGAGAGGATTAGTTGGGGGAATGCAGTTAATCCGCCCAGCGAGACAGTATGCTGTTCCGCATTGGTAAATAAACACACCTCTGTTCCATCTCGCTTCACCACAGGCAACATCCACAGGCGTAAGGCTAAAGACGTAGGGACTGAGACAAGTCCAAGGCAGCCTTTTTGCATTTCTTTCTGTCATTAACATATAATAAGCTTGCATACTTTGCACACTGCATAATGGTTCAATTAGCTAAGCTGATTTGATGGGCATGATTACTGTATGTGCAATCACCATTAAGCAGTGTTGAATGGTGTTTCAAATGTGGTTTCATCTACTGTACTCTATAAAATTCATTTTCAAGGGCACACAAAACGAACATCACATTCATCTGTTTCATAGAATGTAATGCAGTAGGTTTTCCAAGAGCCCAAGTTCCAATTTTGAATGACACATCTTTCAGGAATGTGCAAGTTATTACTGAGAACAAACTCATTTCAAGTCATTACACCACATTATACAAATATGCTAAGAGAGAATAACACACAACAAGCTCGTGAATATTCCGAATGCAGAGTGATTTAATCATCTTCATCATAAAATGTACCATTATGCAAGTGGTACCATTATCATAATGTTACTGAGCTGAGTCAGGGAGGGAGTAAATCTTCAGATGATCCTGAGGCACTTGTCTGGGTGAGACAGATGAAGCGCTCTTGCAGAGAGAAGACAGAGCAGAGGCTTAACCTGATTTGATGTTCAGAGCTCATCAGGAGGTTTTTACGCCCTCGACATCAGGCTAAGAGGGGTGATGAGGGATGGAGTGAAAGGGTATCTCTGTGTGTGTGTGTGTGTGTGTGTGTGTGTGTGTGTGTGTGTGTGGGGGGGGTGCAGCAAATCAATGTTCTATATTTACTCCACTGACTTGCTCATCTCGCTCAGAAGCTGTGTCCAGTCCATCTGCTGCAATCCCTGGCTTTTTTTAAGACCATATCAGTTCCTTCACTTTCTGGAAGTTGCTACAGTATTGTGGCGAGGGGGGGGGTCCGAATTGTATACGTACTATGAGAAATAACACTAAAATGTATGCATTTAAGTATTTACACACGCACACATACACACACGTTTAACTGCCTCTCAACAACACCTCACTCTGTAGGTAGGCCTAAGGCATGTTAGAACTGGACAAGCATGATGACTCACTCCCAGCCCGCTGCTGGTCTCTACGGCCGGACGGTAATGAGAGCACTGAATAGCACTCTGTGGCAGAAAGGGACTCTAAATTGTCTGCAGCTTGTCCACGGACCAAGAACACGTCTGGTCTGTCGAAGGGAGGGGAAAAAACGCTGCCCCCTCTACTGGGCTTCACTGACCTCTAGTGAGGCTCCACCTGCTATTGTTGTGACCATGCTACAGTCTTATACAGCTACGGGGCTTCACACCGCACAAATGCCACTTATGCCACAAAACAGCATTGATATGGCTCTAGCTAGACTCCAGCCATGCTACTCTACAGCTATTCCAGACTAAAGGCAAGGTCAGCTCCATTACATAGTCTTTAAAATTAATAGAGTCACAACTCACAACAGTTTGGAAACAGAAACCTTCTGACAGATCCCTACCAGAGCGGTAAGCAAATCCACTGTGCTCTGCTCAACTCGGTGGCTTAACTGTAATTGCTATAATATTTACGTTCCTCATCTGAAGGTGTTTCGGAAGTGACACTCGGCTTATACATATTCAATGGACTGTCAGTAAGCCCGATAAAGAGCACAGCTAAATGACCCTCATTAAAACAAATGCCAGCTAATAGCTTGGAGTCCTGTCACATTTGTAAACGCCCCTAAAATAATTAGCCAAGTGAAAGGTAATCTCTTCACAGGTGCTGCCCCTACATCAAGCTACCACCTACTCTTATAATCCCAAGTTATAATCCCACTTTCGTGAGGCTAAATATCCATGTCTCTGTTCAACAGTCCCCATTTCCAAGGCATGGCAGGCAGGTCTAAGGGAAATCATCCTGGCGTCTGTGTTTGGTACATTGGTGACTTGTTGACTTGCTGGTTGGCGCCTTGCAGTGGTCTGTAATGTTCAGAAGATATATTCAAGGGTGAGTCACTAGGTATTAATGATATGAACTTCGGAGCCAGTGGTGGGAAACTGTTATCAAAATGTCAGTCGAGACTTATCTGAATGTCAGTCAATCTGTTCAACAGTCCATTTACAGATGGTTTATTGAGTCTGTCTTAATTTGTAGTGTAGTCTGATTTTGCAAACCGTAGAGTTGTGGAGGTTAGTAAGATTTTATAGAGACTGCAAAAAGCTCTCTGAGACATTTAGAAAGGAATCCCAGATTTTATGGATCCAATTAACAGACAATACGCAATACTGCCACCAGGACCATGTGCTGGTCTTTAACTTGAAACCAAGGGAGAAACTAACAGTTGAGTAATAACATCAGCATGACTTTCTAACGCTTTATTTTTTTTTGCTTGACCTATGTCTATCTTATATATCAAATATATTTCTTGTGACTATGGATTTGCATCTATCATGTGTATGTTGTTGTTTATATCATTACTATGTAAATAATGTATCTTAATCCTACCACATCTAAAGTTTGTTCTGGAAATGTTATGTAATTCAGTTAAAATCAATTCATATACAGTAGAACTCGATAGAAATGCAGATTAGACAATTATTTATTGCACATGATAGAATAGAGAGTTGTGTCCTTTCAACAGAATGCATTTCTACCAGAGCTGTAGTACTCGAGGCCGGTCTCGAGACCACTTTTTTTGAGTGTCTAGGCTAAATATAGAAATATTAGATAGTAAAAATAGATGAGTCTTGATAATGTCACCTGTTTTGAATTTCAGGTAGGGCAGAGAATGTATTTGGAACATTCTCATACAAGTGTTTGCGGTGGCACATTACAAAGTATGCACTGGTTAATTTTCATGTTGATATTATTGTGTATATTCGTTTCATAAAGCTTCTTGAATGTTTATGGGCATCATTCATCTGATGCATTGGAGATAGATATCATTTTTACACATTGACATGTCTTTACTATTATTCCCTAAAAAAGTGTACATATGCAAACACAAGAAGTCGCATACTTCATTCTTCTCTGCATGCTTGGGATCATGTCAGTGAAATCAGCTATCATCTCTTATTTATTGCTGATATGACTGTTCAAATGACCAATAAAAAAAACACCTAATTAGGTTTTTCTATATAAATGCAGCGAAAGTAGTTCAATTTTAAATTAGTGGTAAGGCTCAATACGTTTTTTCTGCAATTTAAACTCCCCTGCTGCCAATTCAGTATTCATGGGAAATGTACCATACTCCCGTAATATGAATACAAAAATGCTGTACAATTTGAGGCTATATTATGGTGATTATCTGATGCATCTAGAATCACAGTCTCGAATTGGACTTGTGTTGTTCTGGTCTCGGTCTTGACTCGGACTCGACCCTTTTCCTGCTGTTCCGGTCTCGGTCTCGACTCGGACTCAATTAGCTTCGGTCTTGGTTTTGACTTGGTCTCGCTTTAGGTGGTCTCGAACACAGCTCTGATTTCTACTCATACTTTCTGTGAAGTTGTTCCCTCCTGAGCAAGCTGGAGTTGTTTATCCCCAGGCAATTCAAGTTAACGACCTTGTCTGCCCTTACCCCACTTATTATATAACAGTAATCATCCTTGAGAGGTCAGGATGTTCTCAAAGACAGGGTCAAAACCTAATGATTCATAGTCAGCCTTCAAGCAGATTTTCAAAACAATGATGTTAAAATTTATGGCTTTTTCATCGGTTTTTCATTTCTTTCTTGACGCCTAAGAAATGAAAAACCGATCTCATGGATGAGTTGCTGCAGCTACCCCTCACAAACACACACATACATATGCACACGCACGCACACACGCGCACGTTAAGATATTTAATGGGGACACCAAAGTTGACAGTCCTTACAAAATTCTGTTTTTACTAATCCTAACCCATCACCTTAACCTAATCGTAACCCTAAACTTAACATCAACATAAACCCTAAACCTCAATAACCTAACACGTATGCCTAAACCTAACATAGCTCTAATGACTGACCCTAACCCTGAATCTGACCCTTAATCTAACCCTGAATGCCTAACCCTTAATTCCAACCCCACCCCAATTGTAACTCGTGTACTGGGTCAAACATACTGTAGATTATTAGCTAATCAGGCATTCTACAGCACACTTTGGTGTGAGAAACATGTCAGTCACTGATTCAATAGTAGTAGTAGTGGGTAATAAATAACGTGGTATTTTCCTTTAGGTGGATCCAGGCTGTGGTAATCTGTTATTTGGTCAGAATGCAGATGGTGGATGCTGAGGTCTGTGTCCAGCCGGTTTTTTGCCCTCTCACCACCCATGGTTCAGCACCTTTGTGAATATCTTAAGTTGTAAAAATACAAAATGTCTCTCTCTCTCCCCTCTCGCTCTCTTTCTCTTTCATGCACACACACAGACAAATGAATGTGCTCACGCACACCCACACACACACACTCTGAAACATATTTTAGGAAAACACTACCAATACGGGGACTTCAGAAAGAATAGCCCAACCTCTTATCTACCAAAAATGTTTTCCTATTCATGAGCCAATGCTTCCACCATGACTTGGTTTTTAACAGTCATTTTACCAGGTTAATATGCTAAGAACACATTCTTATTTACAGCAACAACCTGGGAGCAATTAGGGGTAACTGTCTTGCTCAGTGACAGAACACTGTCTTGCTCACGATTTGAACCAACGACCTTTCATGTACTGGCCCCACATGGGTGACCACTAAGCTACACTGTTCCCTGGCGTAACATTACCCTAAACCTAACCCCTATGTTGAAAAGTGCCTTTTCCTGTGCTGACTAGAAGGTTCTTTTATTATCACAATTGTAGAAAAAAAAAAGGACACACACTGTATATCAGTACACACACCAACACACATACGCACAAACAATGTACACCCCAATGAGCACACTTACTGAAGTACAAATGCTCTTCTTGGTCCGTCGATCTCTTTATTTGAGGGGATTTTGACAGCTGCAATTATTTTACAAGTGTAATTAAAGTCACACCTCAGGGGAGAAATCCTATTAGCTGTGTGAACTGCATAGACAGGAAACAGTCAACGTTAAATCCCAAGGGACGACATTTCTTCAGAGTTGACACTTCTAAAATGTGGATGTATACTACAGCCTTGAGTGTTGTTCATGTGATGGGTGATGGATGCCTGTGAGGTGAAATGTATCCTGTTTATATCTGTTGACAAACAAGGCCATCTTTCAAACCACAGAGCTGTCCATCTAAATCTTTTTGTGTGTGTCTGTCCAAGGCCCCATGCAGTGAATTAGAGTCAGGGCTTGATAAAGTCATATGCAGTAACCAACGTAACCATACAAACATCTGTATAGTCAACACATGCATCCTTAGAAATGAATTTCTGACTGCCATTGGCTTGGGTCACGTCGGCTTGGGTCACGTCGCAGCTTACCAAGCTTCCCTTCCTGCAGCATTGTGCATGTCGTGTGTGAGATCCTCACAGAAGAACATGATGATATGTTTAGGGTGGAATGAGGGATTAAGAGAAGTGTATTGAAAGGACACACATATTGAAGTGGGATTAGACTAGCGAGGAACTATTCCGAGGCACACTGTGCATGGTTGACAAGCCGACTTAGGATGTTGGTAAGAGTCACATAAGAGGCAAAGCATCTTGGGAAGAGACAGAGACACCAGAGGTCTGCGATTCAGGGGAGATGTGAAGTGCCCTCAACTCCCCGGCTGAATGGTACTTTGAGGAGGACTGAGGGTGTAATCTTAAACTCAGCGAGCATCCACAAGAGCAGTGAAAGGAATACTAATCTGTGTCAGAACAAAAGACACCATCGTCAAAATGTTGTAACAATGACGTTAAAAGTTAAAAGAGTGATAAATTAGGAGGATATGAGGTCAGGGGGGTTGTAATATTGACTAGGTATTAGCGAGGTGGGCTGAACACTGATGGTTATGTACAGCATTTATATGTAATTCTAATTTAAAATGCAATCTAGAGAACAGTAAAATGACCTAAGCGAATCACACAGGCCTGTTGTATGTTAATTCACCTCAGTCATCAAGCAGAGTACTGTCTACTGACTATGCAAATTTAGTTATGACCAAAGTTTTACACTGACGTGTAGCATCAGTGACCGTTCCGTCAGTTTTCATGATGAATAGGATAAATTGGGAATACTTAATTGTGTTCTTCTGAATTACTAATGAAACTGCAAAAACTAACATTATCAGAGCTCAGGGATGATCGTTCCATTACATTCACAATAGAGATTTGAATGTGACTTACAATTCTGCCTTAATATCAGCAATGTATTTGTAAAAAAAGACCAACAACCATTGATTTAAATATTAATTTCAAGTTCCTGATCGTGATTAGTAAAGGGAGCCCAAATGGTGCTTGACCCCAAGTTTGTGAACCATTGTCACTCTCTGCTGCCCTCTGTTTCCTCCTGAATGTATTGCAGCCTGCCTCAGCTTCACAACTGAGTGTCACCCCACGTCCAATGTTACTAGAAACCCACTGAAAATTTATTATGAGAACATAGTAGCCAATTTTTCAAGGCAGTTTTTAAAGTAAACATTGTCAGGAATTTAGCAGCTTCTCCTTGCATGCCTAATGCTTGTATAAAACCAATTTCAGATGTTGATCTGCTGAACGGGACTGTTTGGTAGAGTAGTCCGTTTCATGAGGTGCGAGAAGTTTAACGGCCTCTGTTTTTATTTATTTTAATATATAACATTTTTCTGAAATAAAAATAAAAAAGACAGTTTTCCTCATTATATAATTAGTTCCCTGGAGGACCGGGTCAACTACAGTACATGTAGTGCTTTCTACAGTTTGCGAACATTCTTATCTAAAGACACTTATTCAGCTATTTGCAATGTCGGAATTGAACCAATGATGTTAGTGCTGTTAGCACCGATATCTTGTCAGCTTTGACCTTCTAACATCTATGGAAAAGAAGTACCATTGGAATGGCCAATCTAACACAGGTTTATACCTGTCTGGAGGACACTCCGAAAGCATTATACATACAGACAAATAGTTATGGTAAGCTAGATCCCTGTGGATTTCATAATGAACTAAAAAGATACGGTTTATGCAGACTTTAATATTGATATTGTCGTGAGAAATTAAAACACTGCAGTGGTAGCTCTGGAGAATCAATTGAAAGCCAATTGAATTAGTCAACTTCTTCCTGACCCTTTGTCTCTGTGCTGTTCATTTTACTGTTTAATGAACACACACGGAGAGCATACTAACGTCTCTCTACCTAGATATATATTCAGCAGGCAAAACTGGCCCGCTGAATGAAAGCTGTGCTCGGCTTAAGGTTTTTGGTTTGGAACCAAACTGGCAATAAGGTAAGACTTGCAACAAACTACTTTACAGCACAATGGTCATAGCGTTCAGAAACATCATACCTTTTCACTCGTTTGCCATATTTGCCTTATTCAACATGTACACTTCCTTATTGTCGATGATGTATACTCTCACACTGTAGTTTTGGCAACATACGCGACCACACAGATTTAATAGGGGCTTGGGCTGCACCACCTGAATATTTACTACTAGTGTTAGGCTGTTGAGGCCAGCTGAACACCCAAGGGCAGCTCAGTACTATTGCCACCTGGGACTTTGGAATATGACTCTATTCATGCTGTTTGGCAGTGTGCCAGTGAGGACAAGCCAGCCTGTTTGACACAGAGGCTGAGGGGATACCATAGCCCAGTTGACCAAGGATACACCAGCACAGCTAGGCTTTATAACCACTCAATCCCCACCAACTGTCCACAGGCATGAAGACCCAGCGAGGAGAGCAGAGGAGCCAAACATGAAAAAACACTCCGAACTACGAAATTAATGGCTGTGCAGGCTTCCAATTACATCACCAGCTTTTTTTTTGACAGCCTCTCGAGTCCTCTATTTCAAAACTACAGTTTTTTTTTACTATTATCTCTGTTCAATTTCAGGTTGTAGTGGTCATATGCATAACATAAACAAATACAATTATTGAATTCTTGTGTTACGAGCTGTATCTACTATTTTTATGTGTCGACTAATCTCTCTCTGTCCACTACTCTTCACTCTCTCCATCTTCTTACCCCACTTTTTATCTGTCTTTCTCTCCTCTATTTTCTCCCTCTCCCTAAGCTCAAGCAGGCAATCATTTGACTGACAGCAAAGCTCAGTCACTCATGAGCACTGAATGCGGAGGCAGATCATGTCACTCAGTCAATGACCCTACCCAGAGATGGAAAGGTCAGTCCTGATCTGTGGGGCTAAGGGTGTAGCGGGAGAAACTGAACAAGACATCAGGGTTTAAGGCAGGATTCCCAGACCCCCCAGAGCAGCTTGATTCCTCCTTGTTTCATCAGCTTGTTATCCCACATACCACCTGACAAATCAGAGATAAGGTAAACACCTCCTGGGCCTATGAAATGGCCGGTGGGATACAAGGGGGGCAAATTATCATTTGATGCCCAAACCCGACTTCTTCCTGAAACATTTTAACCTTTTTCAGTCACACAGAAGCTTTGCCAAACAGACACGCTTAGACACATCCCATACATGCATCCACAAACACAAAGACAACTGCACTACGATGCCATAAAAGAAGGCCATCAATGGATTACACAGTCCCAGATATACAACAAAACAGTTTTTAATTAGCTTTGTAAGCTAATTAAAGCTATAATGCCAGGTCTTGCCTGCCCAGGCATTTAGTTTTATTTTTTTTTATATTAATTCCATTCACCTAGACTAATGGTGAAAATTATTTATTGCCATTGCTGAGGGAGAGTGACTGGATTTGGAGTTTTGGACCACATTCAACCTAACTCCTTATTTCATCTTCGCACCCAGCTAAATTATATTAAATCAGAGATGCCTTTATTAACTAATTTACTTCATTATAGCATGCAAAAAATGTTGTGCTGAAAAGAATAGCCTTTAACCAAGAACCTAATGAAATCGACTTCAATATAAATAGATATTTATTATGCTCCCGCAAATCCTAAACATTTAGGATAAGAACATGGAAACTTGATCTAAAATTGTATCTGTTTAAAACAGCTGATAAAATGAAAGAAAGTACTTTCCTTTTCTAGTCCCACTGTTAAGGTTTCAATGACTAACCCTTTGGGCTTAAACCAGAAAAGGAACCAGGCAAGCCTAGATCAGCTGGCCCACAATTAAGTGATAAATGTTGTTGCCCACCCTGGATTCAAACTGGGGTCTCCCACATAAGAGGCTGTGTCTTTTAATCACTACACCACAGAGCTGCACGGTTATCATCTGTCTGTATAGCGTCTCGACATTAGATCATTTTGCCACGCATTGATATCACGCAAAGTTTGAATATTTCGCTAGACACCATTAAGCATTGTGTTAAACTGACGTTTCTTATTCAGTTTACCTCCACCACAAAAAAATCTATGAAATGTATGGCTTTTGCCACTGGCCATTTTAATAGCTAATTAGCCATTTGTGAATGACATTGATACAGTAACTATCAATATAGGTGACGATAACTGACTTTTCTGTATAGGTCACGATAACTGACAAGAGAATCGTGTAGCCAGCAAAGATTTTGTCTGTCCTGAACAAATCCTAATGCATAATTCGAAAATCCAAGAGAAATAGTTGCAATGTAACAGTACAATTTTTTATTTTAGGCTTCCTGTAATGTAACTCCTGAAGCTTGTAGCCAGCGAAGTTTTTGTGTATCCTGAACAAATCCTAATTATTTGTTTAGACTGTCACGGGAGTCAAACGCGGGACCTGATGGTTGGTAGTCTGTGTCTCTAACCACTATGCTATTTAACAAGGGGTAGTCAGTCACTCAGTCACTCACTCAGTCAGTCACTCAGTCAGTCACTCAGTCAGTCAGTCAGTCACTCACTCACTCACTCAGTAAGTAGCAGACATTCACTCTTCGCTCTACATTTCATATTGAATGATGTGTTAAAATAGTCTATCTTTGTCTGGTTTTCCTCCAAGCTTTATGGGAAAACGAGGGGAATACTGGTGACATCAGCTGAAGCTTCTGTGACCAGTACTACCAGAGGGGAGTTCAACACCAGCATCTCACCATGGTCTTCATCAAGCTTCGACACACGCCATGCAAAAACCGAGTCATAAAGAATCTCTTCTCAGTTTGGAGAACCACGCGACAGTTTGCCTGTGGGTTCTGTGAAAATCCTCTGCTCTGTGACTGAAGGCTATGGGGGTAAACACACAAGAAGCTAACGGGTTTGGTATGTGAAGAGGCTGGCAACAGCAAAAAGGAGTTCCGTGCTGTTTCGTTTCACTGTGGGTTTAGCTTTATTATTGCTCATGTTTGTTTCTCTTTGATGGAAGACTGACCATTCTTCTTTTCTCTTGTTTTGTTTTAGGTTTGTGCTCAAATGAGGGTTTTTTTCACAGACCATGAGCAGTAGGTGGTCTGGGAGGTTTGGGGTGGACAGTGGTAAAGTCCCTGGAGATAAGCAATTTCTTATAGGGCCTTGTGAGAAGCCAGATTGAGTAATTTGAGAGGAAGTGAGTAATTTGAGAGGAAGTGAGTATCTCATTATTTGGTTGCTCAGTACATTTATCACATATTCAACTGCTACTATGCTACATTTATTCAATGTCAATTGAAACACTCAAGTGAGACATTGCTCTGGTGCTCCCTCTCTTATGGGAAAACATTAGTTTACTGTAGGTCTGGAGGGTTGGTTTGTAAACTGCCAAAAACATTCAGCAACATGTCTCATTTATCTATGAATCAAACCAGTGTTTGATTGCATTTACTTATATAAGCAAAAGTCCTTGTTGATGAATTAACATAATTAATGTGAAACATACCTAATGTAAACCTGGAGGCTATTTCACCTACAACAGCATACTGAAAGCAATAGGACTAACCAAGTCTTCTTCCCACTGTTAATTTTGTATTTTTTTTCTGTCCAAAGCACTCCTCCCATTTCATATCATTAAAACATCCATGGTTTGGTATTAATGCTTGGCTTTTATTTAGCTTTTACAAGCATTTTGTTGTGTCCCTCCCTTAAAGTTAATCTGTATAAATTATGCAAATAGAAATGCATGAACCAAGTAAATTAGTCAGCCTCTCTAATCCAAATCAGATGGGACCGTGCAGACAATAGCTGTGGTTGAAAGTCCCGAAAATTTTCTAAAAAATGGTTGTTGTAACAATATATTGACTTTGTGTGTTCGACCCGGACTGGAACTGGAAATAAACAATGAAAGGTCTGAATTGAACACGGAACCTCGTTCCTAGTCAGCACGGCATACCCTCTCAGAGAATGAATGCAACTCCATCTTTCTCCCCCTCTCTCTATTTCTCTTTCTGTGTGGTACACATAGATGTCTCTGGCCTGGGATAAAAGAGGAAGGCTGCGTAACGAGAGCTGCCTGGCCATCACTCCATGTCTCGCCTTTAAAAAGTCCTCTTCTGAAATTCAGTGACAGGCACACCAGTAGGTTTGAGAAGGGTAAATCATTTCTCACTTGGAGAGGTGCCGTCAACCAGTCTCAGGTGATCTCATAAATGCGGGGGTGGAGTGGGGGGGGGGGTTGGCTGGGCT
>JACXGI010002016.1:0-35981 GCA_016801175.1 Esox masquinongy | reverse complement strand
GATGGAGGAGGAATGATAGATGAGGAGAGTGTGATAGATGAAATGCTTGTCATTCATGGAGTTTTAGTTCTAGAGTTCTGCAAGAATGCCCAAGGCACAGGGGCTGTGCTAACTATCCTGGAATAACCCCTTTTTGAAAAAGCTCCATTTCCTATGAGTAAAAAAAATACGCCCACACAGCAAAAACACACATGCATTTTAAGCAGCAAAGTTGAAATCTCAATAAGTACAACATTTTCTTTGAAAGGACAGAATGTCTGGTCTGTCTTGGTTGAGGCTGCTTCATAACACTCCTGTGTTTTCCTTGAGCCTCTACTACTTTTCCCAGTTCTCTTTTCCTACAGCGTTTATCACTAAGGGAACAATAATGACAGCAAAAGCTTGGATTCAAAGTAATTGTAACCAAACACTTATGACAAAGCACTATTTTACTGCACTTCAACATAGTGCCCTCAACACAGTGCTATAAACACAGTGCTATAACATTGCTTTGTAAAACTCCTCATCGACGACTTCTATGTGCAGCATGGGCCAAATGTGAAAGACAAGGCTTATTGGTTTCATAACTCACAGTTCATAACTCACAGTTTTGTGACTGCCAATATCTTCCTCATGTTTTAAACAACAAGGTATACAACAGTCTGGACGCTGTCAAAGATTCCAAGATGGAGTTTGATGGCAAAACTTTCTCTCACAGGGAAGACATTAATACAAAATATTTGGGAGGGATGGAGGGGATCGACTGTCAAATGTGTTTCACATCAAATCATAGCTTTTCTACTGACTGAGAAGTCTTACATATGTATTGGCTCTATACATTACCACGGCATGTTAAATAAAAGATGGGCCAGTAATGGTGGACTGTTCTGATGCCCAGGTCAGTTGTTTTGCTCAGTTGCACCTGCCTCGTGCCTGCAACTGCTAATAACTCACCGGCAACCCATCGGCCTATAGGTCAGACTAAGGCCTGGGGCTGAATCAGGCCCACGTCCAATTCAATCTGGCCAGAGATAGGTTTGATTATAAAGTTAAAACATTTACTGTATAGGGGCGGAAAAAACAAAACAAAAAAAACAGTCTTACACTATATTCACTGAATGTAAAAATAATATCTGTCCTTTTCCGGCTCCTGAATCAATTTTGACCTAGAAATGATGCATTACCAAACAAACGTTCAGCTCTGCATTGAACTTTGCCCAGCCTTTCTATATGTGGTAAAGTAATCATCTGACACACACAAAATGGTGGAGATGTTGACACAGGACAACTCTACATGCAGTTCAGTGTCCGCTGCCCTGGGGAATTGGGATTTCATCTTCAGACCAGAGAAAGAGTGCCCCCCTACTGGCCCTCTAACACCATTTTCAGTAGCATCTGATCTACCATCCAGGGATTGACCCTGATTAGCCGCAAAGGCAAGCCAACAGGGATTCTGGTGTGCTATGCCGCTGGCGTGATGACAGACTGGAATAAGTCGGAATAGAGGAACTCTCAACTCTGCTCTCAAACCCTAAACAAACGGGAGGGAAATCAAACCTAATCCAGTTGTGGCAGCAACCTTAACCAATACCCTGCCTTGTGTTTATAGACACCAATAGTGAGCCAATAGAGTCATTTAGAACACAAGCACTTCACATTGTACTGGCAGCTGAAAATGATAAGACTGCCTCTCCAATCACTAATAAATACAATGACAAGAAAAAAATGAAGACATAGGGGCAACATTCCCTTAAGGCAGGGCTGCTCAATCCGGTTCCTGGAGGTCTACCATCCAGTAAGTTTTCTCTCCAACCCCAGTTGTGACTAACCTGACTTGCCTTTCATCCAGCTCATTATTAGAATCGGGTGTGCAAAATTAGGGTTGGAGAGAAAACCTACAGGGTGGTAGTTCTCCAGGAACAGGGTTGGGCTGCACTGCCTTAAGGTCACTCAATGGGTATGCAAGACGGAATGAAGGGACCTTTTATAATGGTCCTGTATTATACCAACTCTCTGGGGTACCATTACATAGTTACCTGTAAATTCTCAGGACTTCAATGATAACCATGTCAGGACATTTTAAGGACATTCTTTCATTTGAATGATTCTTAGGTTGTCGTGAAATGGTTACTAGGGAACATATCTGCAGCACCTTTGTTTAGTTCCCTCTAAGTTCCAAAGACATCAACGAGGACCACATTCAAAATGTTTTTGGACCTTCTTTAGACTATCAATTTACCAGTTCATAGGATGTTTCTGAGGGTCTCTGTTAATTCCCGGGATGTCGCTGAGGACCATAGCCTCATTCATCAAATGTGAATACAATTTATTCCACGTTATGTACTTACAATTGGAATTGATAATGGTCTTATGCACTGAAAAAGTGATCATACAGCTGTTTTATGGACAGCTGCAGGAGGTTGTTGTGTGTTTTTAATGAGTTGCACCGACCATATCATGGGAGTGGTAAGGTATTGCCACTAGATACTGTATCTCCCCTTTAGGAAAGCAATAAATACATCATCTTTGTTATATAATTGCTTACATTTCTTAACCAAAATTGTGTGTTACAAACATTTGAGAAATACAAATGAACATCTTAGACTTGCTCAGTTTGCCTTTTTTTGTTTTTCGTCTTTGGGAAGAGAAAGTCTCTCACTAGGATTTCCTTGTAAACAATATAGACAGTGACATGTCAAAAGTCTTTCAGGAATTATCTGAACTGCTGAATCTAACGGAGGTCAGGGTAGACTACCT
This sequence comes from Esox masquinongy, assembly GCA_016801175.1. Lineage (NCBI taxonomy): Eukaryota > Metazoa > Chordata > Actinopteri > Esociformes > Esocidae > Esox > Esox masquinongy. Next base: position 33,245 of record JACXGI010002016.1, on the reverse strand, counting down.
GAGTTCTCTGGCAATGTAAGAGGATTATTTCTCACTTTGGTCACTTGCCTTAAGCTGTAGTTGGTGTCTTGATGAAACAGATAGTCGCCACCGATCTGATATGATCCTGGTGGTCTTGAAGCAGTCACTTACACTTCATCATCACAAAGATCTGTCCAATGAAGCTTTCTCTGCTTCTCCTGCGGTCTTTGAAGGTGTACAAGCTCATGCCTGATATGCCTGATTAGCCCATTCCGATCACAGGATGATTTTGGGGCCATGCTGTCGGATTACAGTCCCTTTACTGGATTGGTCTGAAGCCCAAAAACCCAAACAGGCTGTGGTGGAAAATGTAGTTATTCCGTATTGAAATGATATCATATTGCTTATTCCTATGTTAAAGGGAAATTCAAAGTATAATCAAGTAACTGAGCAAGGGCGTTGTGTGTGTGTGTGTGTGTTTCTGCACTTCTCACTGAACGGGATGTGCATACAGTACAGCAGATAGGTATAGCTATGTCTAACTTCTCAAGGGCTGTAGACATCCTGTTATGCTGAGCTTCCACAGAACAGCTTGTGAGGCATGTAGTCTTATCATGCACGGGGAGGGGGCACAAATGGGCTGTACTGAGTGTTTATAGGCCTGAATGGAGAGCATATGAACGGGTAGCATTTGACCTGACTCTGCTGGGAGTGTTGTCAACCGCTCCAGGTTGGCAAATCTTTAATAAAGCTTTAATTGTGAAAAGAAACTACAGCCTCTCCGCCTTTCTGATTAGAATTACCGCGACGGGCATCACAGCCCTTGAGTGGTAACGGAGACCTTGCTCTGTGCCTGAGGTGATGTGCGCCCCCAGTCTTCTCTACGTTCATTCTCGTAGCGTCACGCCTTGTCAGTGTTACGTGAATGAGGTATGATAGAAGAGGGAAGAACTGGCTGGCCCGTCCTCAGTCTCCAGCCCATCCATAGTTCAGATGGACTGTAGCCATTTGCAAGGGGTGTGGAATGTTGAGCTAGCAGTCCATTTGTCGGTTTCTTTTGCTTTCAGGTCCTCGCTGTCTGGCTTGGGGAACAGAAATGATGCCGGTCCACCGGTCCTTAGGCTCGGTCCATAGGCTCCTTGGTGGTGATGCTGAGCTCTTCCACTTTTGCAAGTTCAGCTTTGACCTTGGCCATTATTGGAAGTGGTTTTCTCCTTGCTGTGGTCAGAGGGTCCTTAGTTGGATGCAGTGCTCTTCTTTCAGCTCTCCTTGACCTGTGAAAACCTCAGGATAACGCTCCTACCACCGGACATCAACTAGTTAATCCAGGCCTGCCTTGAGATTCAGCTTCTCAATGGTGTGTCGTCCCAGCAAAGGTGAGAAGAGTGTGAATGACACAGATGTTCTCTGTAATCTCTGTTCTCATTCTTCTGTATGAAAGTTACGAACACACCATGAAAGTTACGAACACACCATCTTGTACGCTGAGAGTGTCTGTTTGAATCAAGAGCTCCAAGGAAGGCTGCCCCTTGATCAGAAACCTGGTTCTCATAGAACTCCTGGAGAACGAGTCTTGAGTGTCACTGACTTTTGCAATGGCCTACTCTATTATATAGGAGGAAGTGTACATTATTTTGCTGGAGACTTACTGTATCTCATGCAGTTGGACATTTTTCCCTTTTGCCTGAGTTGATAGTTTTGTTTGGGCAGTGCTCTACCATCACCTCTTCATTTCAGCATCAACCTTATCCCACAGCTCTGTCTACTGTTGGTGGTTTTCTCTGTGTCTGACCATAGTGGTGTCTCTCTTTACTGTGAGACTGGGATTCAAGTGAAGTCGCACTGATATTTTGGTGTCCAGTAGCCCATTGACAATTCTATCTCTGATGAGTTTGTCTCTTATATTTTCATAATATTATTCAGTGTTCTGACAGAGCATACAATTCTGTGTTGAAGTAATATACAAGTTCATCTGGCTCCTGTTTTCTGGAGTTACATTTTGCTTCCCCATATGTCACATTCTGCTTTCCTGTGAAATATTCTCAGAAGTTGTCCTCCACTGTGTTGTACTCTATATCTGAGCCTTTGTTAATCCTAATCCACAAATTATGTTGTCTGCTTTGTCACCCATGCAATATATTAGTGTGCTCACTTGATGCTGTTCTGAAGCCTGAATGAGATTGCATGCAACTCTCAAGCTCTCAAAAGATCAGAACCATCTCTCAACTTCTGTTGATTTTGAGACATCAAATGTCTCTGCGTGCCTTATTTGGTAAGTAGATGCTTATATTTTCTACATTTTGGCAATTTTGTTTGGGGGGGATGTCTTTTTTCTTCCTAAGCTTCTTTTCTCTTCCTGAGAGTTTTACTGACAGTCACTGCTACTGTATGCCAGTGCCTCTGTGCACATTCCCAGGCTAGAGATGATCAAAACATTATAGTGCATCAACTTTTAGGTGCAGCTTCAACACATTGCCTAGCAACCATGGCCCTTTCCTGGCTCACGCCTCAAGCTGCACAGGGGTAGCAAGGTAGTTTAGCATGAGAGCTCACTTGCATTTCCCATAGAAATTTGCATAAAGCAACAGCCCAACCATGAATTCCTCCATGTCAGGGATCTCACTTGAGGATTACTTGTCCTGACAATGACTTGTCAATGATCCGTCCACTTCTGAAACAATGTTGTGTTTTTAATGAGGAATCGCACCAACCTCATCCGGCAACAGCTTGCAAGAAACATTTTCAAAACTTTACTGAGAGTTCTGCTGATTACATTGTTAAACTCCTCCCAGGTGGGCGTGTTACTTGCTTGACCAGTAAAAAAATAAAATAAAACTTTGCTAAACAAAGGTCAATTAGGACAATTGCCTTTGGCATAAGGAAATACGCTGTCCTGCAAATGAATATTGAAGAGTCACCTACTGGCTTCCCATCCTCAACAGCTTCCTCAAGTAGCCCAGGTACAAGTGCCGTGATTGTGGTTGAGCACAATAAATGAGTTATGTGTCTGCTTTGAAACCACATTCAGCAGCGTATCTCTTTGCATCACATGTCATCAGCAAATTGAGTGGAAGGCCATTCTGTTCACATACTAGTCTTGGGGTGGTACATTTTTATCTGGGTGTCGTCTATTCCTCAGAGGAGGGATGCTATGTGGATGTGCACTTAAATGGCATTCATTGTCTTTGTTTGTCTCTTGATAGTACATCTCTCTTTTTTTCTCACCAAAATGATGTCTGCTGAGCCACTGAACGTTGTGCAAAAAGCTTCCATCTGTCTCTAAACATTTGCTCACTGGAATGCAACATATTGCAAATTTTCCTTCGGAGGATCAGTCTCGCATTCAATTTCCCATTATCTCAGTCGGTTATGATTATTCAACGATGGTTTTGCACATGTCTATAATTTACCAACGGAATGTACTTTGCATTATTGTTATTATTACAAATTAATTGACGTGGTAAAATTACATTAAAAACGACACCTGTTGAGGAACGTTTCAGGAATTCACAATTGAAAAACAATATTTAATTATTTTTACTTCAAAATTAGATTTTTTCCCCCACATTAACTAGTCTATATTTGAGAAGCAATACCCTTATTCCACCCTGAAGCAATGTGCATAATGCATGGCTACGGCTTTGAGTAAATTTACAAACATTCTCAAGCAAACATTCATAAATTTCACACTTTGAGCAGAAATGATCAGCTGATGCTTATATCCAGAGCAACATACTGGAGGAATTAGGGTTAACTGCCTTGATCAAGGACAGAGTGACAGATGTTTCACCTTCGGATTTAATCTAGCAGCCTTTCAGTTACTGGCCAGATGCTCTAAACGCTAGCCAATCTGCCCCAGCAATATTAGACAATAATATGGACGATGTTGAAAGAATAGTCAGATGAACTGAGAACAAAAATAGCAATGCGTTTTGCCATCTTTCTCCAAGGACAAAGAACATGAACGCTAGATAATGACCGTGCAAGGGACTTTGTGGCACAGTGGAAGGATCAGCATACTCCAAATCAACAGATTCAGTTCAAATCACAGCTGGGGTCATACTGAAGTGTCAATATGCCTAGGTGACCATGACACTACAGTCATTGCTGGAGTACACCTGGGGAACTAAATATTGTAAGCCTCAAACACAAATTTTAGCCACAAATAATTTGAATAGCCTTTCTTTTCATAGGGACATTATAAGTACAGTAAAACAAGGACTCAAACTTTTTTTTAAATAACCTTGTTAATTTCAGTCACAACAATAGAGTAGCAAGACAACAACACAATATAAATCCAGTGGAGAATTATCCTTTAGAATGGACACCAGCAAGTACTACTGTACATGTTGTTGGCATTTGCCAGCAGTTGTACTGTACATGAATTGCAAACGAGGGTAACCCTAGCAAAGTCAAGCCTATTTCGCCTCTGCCCTGGTATCAGTTATACTCAGACTGTTGGCTAATTAGTTGAACAGAGGAAAGTATAACAGCTTTCACAGAGGCCTTGCTCTCTGGGGGGAAAATGTGACAGGCATCAGGGCTGTTTTGACGTGACGATCTATAACAGAACAAAGGAACCCTGACAGCCTCTCTAATGGAGAATGCATCCCTGCACAAGTGTAGCCACAGCTGAAACAGACGAGGGGGGATCGAAACGCAGTGGTCTATATTAGCATGGTGTTCTTTGAGATGTCACACTGCTGAAATGGTCTTTGTCCTACAACATTGTTTTCTTTACTGCCATTGTGTGTGTGTGTGTGTGTGTGTGTGTGTGTGTGTGTGTATAGAAGAGGTTGGGAGCTTGGCTTTTTTGTATGTCAGCCGTTGTAGTCTCGTGTGCACTAGCCCTTGGTCTCTGATTGATGTGGGAAACGCTTTGCCGGCGCAGTAGCCACAGTTACCTTTCGGGCTGCAAAGAGAGCGAAATCAATCAATGGTGAAAACCTGACCAGTGCTTAAACACAGAAAATCATCCCACGTTTCCGCTAAGATCAATCACCAAAGGCTGACATTTTGTCGGGTGCAGTCAAACCCCTAAATCCTATTTGGCAGATTACAGGAACATTATCTAATTCCAAAGATGGGGGATTGTATATTTTCCAAGCACAGTTTAATTACGCCGAGGGATAATCCATATACATTACAGACTGGAATCAAAACTCAGATAACTGTATGTACAGTCTTTTTGAGATCATGCACCTTTAAAGCTGAGTAACAATATTAAAGCAAAGGCAATGAGCCATGCTGGCAGTGAGCTGTCTATGTTAGAAGGATTTTTCCTCTGTGGTTATTCGTCATGTTACATTTTCTTCCATTCAAGTGTAGGGACACAGCAAGTTTCTTACTGTATGTTACACATGCATAGGCCACAACAAAGTGACTATGAGATAATGCCATTACAATGCATATTTTGACAGAAGAGACCCTCACTGGTTTATCGTATAGCCCTGTACCAAGGGTTATATCGGCAAGATGACCAATCTATTCTCAGAGAAGCTACCATCCCCCACTCCAGCTGATAATTTACCAAACCCCAAACCTTAACCATCCTCAAGCCTGACCCAAAATCAGGGCAAAAATAGAGGAACCCTCCCCCATTTCTACTCCACTGTTGGAGGACTGACAAACATTTGCGGGCAGTGGATATAGAGCCTGACTACCAGACATGACTGCCAAGGGCAAAAACTGACAAGGAAGTCTGCACATACTGTATCTGAGTAATTGAGTCACAGCCAGTAGTGAATCTAGTTGGTTTCTACACTATGAACATAAAAGTTTTGTGCAAGATCATTCAGCGGTTCTTCGAAAAGCATTGTTCACTGAAACTCTTTGAAAGCTTTCTTAAGTTAGCCTCTTTCAATAGTTCCGGAAATATCCTTTTGTTTTAGAACCGTTTGTGTGTTAAGTCCAACCGTCTAGACTACAAAGGCCAACAAATTGAAGGAAAGACCTAACTATAACATGTACAGACATCACGTTATAGATTAAGCGAACAAAAGTTAGTTATCACACGGTGAATCCCCGATACATTACATTACGCATTTGTCATTTGCTTCCATTCATTAGTGTAAATTAGGAATTTCACATTCAGAGACGCTCTAGACTGGCTCTAATGTTGGCCTGAATATGTCACTTCCTTTTAGTTTTTCCCTGCTTCTTCTGCCTCTTGAGATGGTCTCACTGGTTCACAGGCTCATGGTCACTGCACCCACCCTTCTCAATCCACTCTGATAACAACTGGCATGGATCCACAAATGGGCGGACAGTGCCTTCTCAGCAGGTAAAAATTAACACTGACGACTTGAAAAGGAACTCCCGGGGACTTTGGTATATCAACTACCTCCCAGGGGGGTCAAGACAAAGTTCACTGCTCAAGACGTTGACAGAGGAGAAAGAGCAGGGAGAACTAGTCAGACCAGACTAAATGCCACAGGAATGTCGGAACACTGGCATAGGGAACCTTGGAAGAAAGCACTTCCCGTCCTGACCTTGTGAGCCAATCAGACCTAATCCTGCCCCAATCAGACAAAGTCACCACACAAGTGTTTTTCTGCATATGACAGTGAGTCATTCTCTGATTTACTCGCTATTGGCAGTTGCAGCTTATTAAAGTCCCAGCTGATTTATAAGTCCTTCTCAGGCAAATCCCCACTTTACCTCAGATCACTCCTCAGTATCATCCTGCCTAACAGAACGCTGTGCTATGGTAGAAAAGTCACACTGGTCATTACCAAAAGTCACTGTCTCCTTTGGTCCATTCTTTTCAGTTTTTTGCTGCTAACGACTAGAACGAATCAACACCCCTTATTAATTCAAAGTCCAAATGTTAAGTCTGCACCAGCCATGTACCATGACCAACTTTATGTCACTTGTCCCCTCATATGGTGATTAGTTTTGCACCTTGTCCACCTGTAAATACAGCCTGTATCACACCATATGTAAAAACGTATTGACCTTTTGCATACTCCAACGCACATGTTTTTGACTGTACTTGATTGCTTTGTATTGTATTCATGTGTGACTGTCTTCCAGTTGATATGCCTTTGGCCTGTATGTCATTGTAAACGAGAATTGGTTCTCAATAGGCTTACCTGTCAAATTAGGAATGAATATCAGTCCTAATCAGATTTGACATTTTGTTATTTTCAAGAAATAATGTTTGCCCAATTTTTATAAAGCTTCTGAGGCCTGTGAAGCACATTTCTCAAAAGGAAGATAGCACAAGAGGAAAAGACACTACAAAGACATGCATAGAAGAATTCCTTCCCTTTCATCTGGTATGCAGTACATTTATATACAGTATGGAATATGGTCCTGTACAAGCTTAATAGAGATCTTAATATTCACAGAATAATCCCCAGCCGACTCCTCTGGTATACGGTACAAAACACGGACATTGCTACTTTCTTAACATTGAATTAATAATAAGGACCAAACCTTACATGTCAGCACTGCTTCTGACACCTTATTCATTAGAAATAAATCAGCACATAATTGTGTACAAGAGTGTTCAACATCAGCAACATGTTCAAAGAGCGCTTTAAATAGTGTAGTAGACTGCACTGATCACACTGCGATTATGTGGAAAAATGTGCAATAAGGAGAAATTTGCATACAATGTCTCACTCCCACACTTGGAATTAAAGAGGATGAAAATGCTGTGCCAAGCTGTTCTCACTCCCTTCAGCTTCACAGTACCTTTCTCCAGCAACACAGTGGAATATTACAGATCCTGTGTGGTTTGGAGGAGAATGGAATTGGCTAATGTAAGAGCACCATTAATGCATAGCGTAAGCAGCTTGCACTGTGCAGGGACCGAATGCACCGGAATGGTGAGAAGCTTTTAGCATGTCAAAGTCTGAGTGGGCCAGGTCTCAGAGTGGATGTGGAGTGTAGAAATGCTGCACGGCCCATATACTGCTGTGTTCTGCTACACAGGCCTAATGGCCAACCAGTGTCCATAACAGTAAACCTGTTACTCACTCCCCATTTACAAAAAAACAAAAAACTCTATATACATAATTAATCTATTTCACAAGTATGTGGTGACTAATAACACTTACAGTAGAAAGAATGAATGCTCCCTCATCACATATTAAAAATACATATCAAATTTCATGATTATTTAATACCGGTGGAGAAACAGGATGGTGATGTAATTAGAAGGAAGGTGCATTTTCTGTCCAGTAAAGACAAGTGGTCCATCCTCTTAAATATGCTGATAGTTTACTATGATTTTTGGGAATTCTATTCAAATTCACCACCCTTTACTTTGCATAGGGATCGCCATGTGTGTGGGTACGGTTCTGTTTAATTGTTGCTTACAGAAGCAATGTGAAAGGCATATGCATATCATTTCATCAATTGAAAGAAATCATTTGGAAATGATGGGGAAAGCATTAGACCAAAGGTGAAAACACAACAGTTCACTTGACAAAGGTCTGAGTTAAAAAATAATTATGTATTTTCTCTCCAGCATCTGTGGATATTTAAATCTTTAATCACTCTGGATACATTCAATAATATGAGGCAAATATTACTGGAAAATGTTGACTCGGTGTAACATTGGACAAAAAGTCAAGTGAAGGGTTGAGTGACAGAAGTTACTACGGTTTTTATCAGAACAGCCCATTATAGCCCATTATAATGTGTGATCTGGATGAAATGGGCATCATGTGAAGGGTGGTTCTGTTGTCAACATCACTTGCTAAGTGAAAAAAAAAAGATCTTAGGCTTTTATAAGGCAATTCAGAGAAACCCACTGCAGAATCAGGACACATAGAAAGGAGCTGTGACTCATGAGTGCATCTATCTGTGTTCCGTGGTTCCTTTTCTTCACAGTTGATGAAAGTCAGTTTATTCTGTTCAGAATGACAGAGTATGAAGCTGTAATGCATGTTATGAGTTTGGAGTTTATGATGGTGTAAACTGGAGTTGTATGACATCAACTCTGTATTTATTATAAAGACAAAAAACCGTTGCCCAATTAGTGGGAGGGATGGGGTGCTTAAGTTCAGAGTGCCTTGTCAATCAAATCCATACCATATGTAAAGTGAAGAGCCTTAGGCCTGACGCCATGTATAGCACTTTACTGAACATCCAGTGAGTAGAGACATGATGTACAGCACATTACTGAACATCCAGTGAGCAGAGACATCATGTACAGCACATTACTGAACATCCAGTGAACAAAGACATCATGTACAGCACATTACTGAACATCCAGTGAACAAAGACATCATGTACAGCACATTACTGAAAATCCAGTGAACAAAGACACCACGTATAACTATAATATTAATCTGCTAACTATATCAGAGTCCAAATCTGCCATTTTCAATCTTTATTTGGTTTTATATGACCTTAGGGAGGGTCTGGTTTGCCTGCCTGCGTATGTGTTGACATTTGTGGACGAATGAGCGCCTGACTAAAATTCAATCACCTGCGGTGTGCATTTACATGTTATATAATTTTATTTCACAAGTTGAAAGTGGACAAAATTATCACATTCCTAAAACTGATTGCTATGTAATTGACTGAAGCAATGGGATTGTCCATAAAAATAATGTGTGTCCCTACAGAATATAAAGCAATACAGATGATGTTAGGCTTTATATTTTAAAATCAACAATGAAAGCCATTTCCCTTTTAGGGTCATTGTACTAAAACACCATAGTAACACAATATACTGACCTCAATGTAACTATCCAAAGCAGAAAATTGAGAAGAGGACGTTAGCATGGATATATTTGGGCTGTGGTCTAGTGACAGCTATTCATTGTTTTGAATATGTCAGATTTGAGGTCAAATCAATCTATATGCATGGTTTCAGGAAAGCAAATCCATTTGCATGGACTAATTCCATTTCCAATTAAAAATGACTGAATGTGAAATGAAACTGACCCCAACAATACACACGTTTATCTATCTGACTAGTAACCTCAGAAGCTGGATAACATTGGATTGCGCTCTCTGACAAGTCTGAAAAAATGATTCAGTATTTCTTCCTTTGTTTACCATTAGATACTATTGCCATACAACAAAAATGTTAAAACCAAGCTTCGAACAGGCTTCTGAGAAGTTAATTTCTTTTTGGAACATTGGAAAATTGCAAGTGACACTTAGAAAGGCTTTCGTAGGCAGCAGATGCTGTATTGGAATACATTTTCTAATAGTCCATTGGGATGATCTTAGCCATGCTGTGCACAGTATGCAAATAGAAAGTGGATCAACCATGAGCCAGCTCCTCTGGGGTAATGTGGGGACAAGATCACAGAAATGCTTATAGAGGTACGCTAACCGGAGTTAAGCCACAACATGAGCAATAGGGGGATGGAATGTTGGAAAGTCCTCAACTGACAAACTAACCTGATTCATAGCTACAGTAGCTTTTAAGTATGAAACATTTGCAGAATGCTTGTTGAAGCTTATTTGTTAAGGAGGATTCTCGAAAGTGTTATCTAATGGTATAATCACCTAAATATTTAACCATATTACAAATCACTTAATTTTAATAGCCTTAAATTAGCCTCTTTCTAACATTCATATTTACAAGATAAAATGACTTGATTTGTTGTTTCGGAGTGTCCTGGATTAATATTGTTTTAAGTACCCAAACTCTGGAAATCTACAGTGGTGAGAGACAACATAACTTTTTCTGTATTGTTGCATATATTTCACCTATTTTTTAAAGAAAATAACACAAAGCCATTGTACTATATTGATACAATTTTACTTTAAATGTCTGTTGATAAAAGTGATAAAATATGAACCTCTAGGCTAATCAGTTCAATACACTACATAAGTCAACTTATAAGTCACTTATGTTTGACTTATGTAGTGTAAGTTAAATAGTCATACCATGTTATTTGAATCAAGGCTGTAACTACTCAGTCTTGACTGGGCTATGAGTAATGTTTTGTGCTATTTCGTCACGAGTCACTTTTACTATAGGAACAGAATACAATTGTAGATCACTTCTACATTCACATGGATATTATCATGATTATTGATACTCATTCAGTGAGGAGATGGATACCATATGTTTATCTCATTGGATATGTTCAACTTCTGCAATGATTATGAAAAACATGAACGAATCACGAATAATAATAATTAAGAAAGTTAGTTAAATACTCAAGACATTTCTTATTTTAAATTTTTTTCTAGAGACCAATTTTTGACTTCCCCTACTTCTCTGGTTTTAGCAAAATGACTTAAGGGGCTGATTCATACCCTATTCTAGGACTTCATCTGTGTCTATGAAACAGTGCTGTAAAAAAGTTTAAAAAAATAATACTGGTAAAATTTGTTAAAAAAATAAACAACAAGACACAGTTGTTTTTGTGTTGCATGTTTAATAACTTTCATATTATGTATTATAACTACTTAGATGAAGATCTGATCACATTTTCGGTCAAACTAATGGTGTTCAAAACTGTCTCTACAATGCACTCACAGCCAGCTATTGCTTTAAGTTAATTAATTTAGCTACCTAGCTAACTGGTTGGTCTGTTCCACCAGTCTCTCTCATAGATTTGAGTTACAGTAAGCATACATCTGTAAGTATACATTTTGGGGCATTTCAGTAAATTAATTTGAATAACATTAATTTAATTACCATGCGCTGGTACTACAACTTCTAGTTAGCAAGCAATGCCTCACAAAGAGGAGACAAGATTTATGTCATCTTCACTGGCCTTTGAAGTTTTTTTGAACTTCTAAGCTTTTGTACCTAAATGAGCACTTATGTAATGTTAAGAAACATTATTTGGTGTGCAAATTTCTACACTTTCCCCATGCTGACTTTCTTAAGCTGTTATTTTACCTGGTAATTACGCTAAGCACACATTCCCATTTACAGCAACAACATGGAAGCAATTATGTTTTACTGTCTTGCTCAGGGACAGAACAACAGGGTTTTTAATGTATAACATGTATATGATAAGAATGTGTGGTCTTGGATGGACTACTCGATAAAAAAAATAAATATATATATATATATATAAATATATAAATGCTGTGTTTATGTTTTTTTTAACACATTTGCTCAAAGAGTTTTTGTGTTTGTGTGCGAGAAAAAGATGTGGAAGATCACAGAGAAGCTGAATGGACAGCTGAAAGGTCATATGAAGGAACTGATAATGAATAGTACAGACACATACAGTACACACACACACACACACACACACACACACACACACACACACACACACAAACGCACGCACACACACACGCACACAGGGACACAAGTGTAGAAATATCCCACCTGCTGAAGTCGGCTCCTCACCATCTGCTGCTGTGGAAGGAGAAAAGAAAGAGCGGAGAAAACAAGCAGTTATTTTATTGTGAGGCTTTAACATAACATCACTAGAGGGTAACTTACTGCAAAGGCTTTAATAGTGTAACTCCATTATGGACCTCGAAGGTTTTGACTGTATAATGAACTGAAATAATGATCTAATCAATTGACTGATGCATGGATCCCTAACTCATAAACTCTCAATATTCCCATGTGGAGTCACAACATAGCAGTAAGCCAACGCTACGACCAAAACAGCTTCAGTTCATACAACGCAAGTCAAAGGGACCCATCCAGTACACAGTGCTATCGTATAATGCTAGAGCTTCAACAAACCCTGTCCCCCTCATGCCCCCTGTGGCTTTTAAACACTGGTCACTGGCCTTTGACTAATGTGGACTCATCATCCTGGACCAGTGTACAGTAGGATTACTCCGCAAGGCGTACAAGGACCAATTTCTCCCCTAATCCCATTCCTATACCATGGGTGAGTGACAGACCTGAGACCTAGACTGTCTCCCATCATTATTACAGCTCTGTTTCTCTGCCCTATCACATGCTAGAGTGAACCTGCCACAAGCACACAGTCGCTGAGAACACAATGCTGCTGTTTTCCTGCACATTGTGACGTGTTCTTTTTTTCTCATTTTTCTCTCATATTATATATTAAAGACAAAACATGTCCACTTTATTCTCTTTCCAAATGATCAGCCACTTTGAATTGATTTTATAAATATTACTGGGTATACTGAATGGATTTCTGTTATTTTATTAATTTAAACATAAAGTTGTAATCCACGTACAGTAGAGTGTTCGTATTAGGGGTTGAGGGCTTTTCGCACTGTAATTGGTGTCATATAAGTATAAAATGTATTTTTGTTTGTTTAGGGATGTAACCAGCAAACATATTGCATATAGCAAACAGGATTACATACAGCATTATTTTGAAAACCTATATGATTTGACAGATTATTTTCCAACCCAGAAAGGATATCTGCCCGGAAAGAACATACAGAATGACTTATCTCTTTCGGCAATGACAATCAATTCAGCAATGAAAAAAGCTCAAGTATAAGTTAGTTCTGCCTGAACTCATCCGACAATTGTAAAACACTATGATGATCAAATGTATTTGTGAGAATCTTTGGTCCTCTGTAACTGTAACCGAGCGGGGCCCTCCCAGTAGGCGCCAGCGGTTAGAGGCACTACATTGAAGTGTTAATGCACCACTACACCCTGAGTTTAATACCAAGGTGTGTCATTGCCATTCATGACCAAGAGGTTTCAAAGGGCGGTGCGTCGCCCGGGGCGAAGGGAGATGGAGACAGAGAAGCCAGTCCTTCTCTCCATGCGTGCTCTGACATCTCAGACAGGTTGGATTACAGGACTGGTTCTGATAACACTGAGTTCACCCCACCAACCAGTTTCATAAATGCAACAGTGAAGTCATCCCCAGTGTGACCATACATATCCAAGCCAGATGCCTTATATTAAAAAGCAACAACATCTACAGTGAGCTAAATGTCAGAGCTGATGCTCTCCAGGAGCACAACACCAAAATGGTCGCTCACAAGAAGCACTCCATAGAACTGTCAAAATGTCAACTAAGAACAAATACACGACTAAGAACAAATCCTACAGCGGCAACTATTTATTAATGCTTTACCATAATGTTACAAGGTAAGTATGCTAAGAACACATTCTCATTAACAACAATGACCTGCTAGCAATTAGGGTGAGCTGTCTTTCTCAGGGACCCAACGACAGGGGTTTTGACCAGTACTGTAGGCTACCCTGTATCCCCATGGTCATGGCACATTAGGCGTCATCAAAACATCACAGACCGCAAGGCATCACCCTGCAGAGCCTACTGTACAAGCCTATCAGTCAACCCGAATGCCTTCTATGCTTGCTTCCAGGCATGTAACTCTAAACCGTGCTTGAGACCACCTGTGGTACCGTAGGGATTACTCATACCGTAGCAGAAAACCTTTCTAAACAGGTAAACATTGGCATGGTCCGTGGGGCCCGACGTTATACCAGGGCAGACCCGCTGTAAGGTCTCTTCAGGTACATCTCTAACCTCCCCTGACCCAGATTGTGACAACAGTAGACTGTCATAGTCCCTGTGCCCAAGGACACAAAGGAAACCTACCTAAATTGCGATTATCCAGTAGCGCTCACATCTGGCAGCCCAGAAATGCTTTGAAAGGCTGGTCATGGCTCAAATTGGAACCATAATCCCGGTTCAATTCGCGCACCGCCCAAAAAAAGATCCAGAGACAAAGAATTCTTATTTCTAATTCTTATAAGATCATATAGCTCACTTCGTAGAGCAATGGGCTTGAAACCTCAGGGTTGCGGTTTTGATTCCCATGGGGGGAGGGCCAGTTCATGAAAGTAGTATCACTACTAGATAAGTGTCTGCTAAATGACTTAAATGTAAAATGCTAATGTATTGTCCGTTATCCCTTCGGTATTGCAAATATCCATAAGCACTACACCCCCCCCCCACACACACACACATACGCTCCAAAAACTCAGTTATGCATAAGAGCACACACAGTCCTGTGTAATAACAATGCATTTATTTTGTAGTAGTACCTTGCATCAGAAAGTGATGTATTTTGGGGAATTTTGTTTTTAGGCTTTCAGACCTACCTTATCCTCAAATAGACAGAACAGCCAATTGGCTAATTATCAGAATTGTAACTGATAGCGGGTACAGCCTCTGGGTTCTCTTTATTTTGTAAGCCTTAGGTCGCAAAGAACTCTCATAGCTTCAATGTTTCCACTCCCAATATAAGACATCTGCCCAGTGTCCAAAAACATTTGGGGAAATTGGTCTTGACCCAAAGTAGAACATGCTGTCGGATCTATGTTTTGACACCAATAACAGCCAACGTCATTTTTACAGCTGGTACTTACGTACCTTCAGATAACTCTGCAGAAGCTTGCTTGTGCCCTTCTGTGAAAATAAAAAAACGACACACATGTTCCTCAAAAATTTATTAATTCTTTGCTCAAAGCAGTTTTGCGGTTTTGTTAGAAGAGAATTTCAGGAAAAAGACCTGGGAATTCCCACTGAAATTACTGAAATGTGATAAAGTCACAAGCAAACCCCACAGATCCCATATTATTGTCTTCATGGGCAAGTAATCTAGTATCTAGCTCAAATAATTGAGTTTGTAGAGACAGTTTCAGAAACTACACTCTAAAATACAGTATGCACCTCAAAAGAGGTTTCTAAAATATACAGATTTCCTCCCAATTTCAATTTAAAATCTTTTTCCTTTTCTGTAAAAGGGAGGTTCCTTAGAAGTCCATTCTCAGTAACTGTCATTGGCCACTTTATTTATGAACCAATGGTTGCCTGACAGTTTTTGGGACTGTGCGATTGGGGACCAAGAAGTTATAACATAGTAATATAATATGAGATGTGGTAAGAATGCTTCCAGGCCATGAAAGATCTGGCACAGGTCACCAATGCCTGGGCAGAAAAATGTGAAAATTACCTTGCAGTCCTATGTGCATGAAATTAGAGACAGATTTGAAAGTTTCAGCCGTTTTCTCAGGAAAAACTTAATGGAAGTCGATATAATGACAGCTGAGCAGGGTAATGCAGTGTTTTATTAAAGTTAGTTGAAGATTTTAGCCAAGTCCTATTTTTCCAGAGAGAAAGAAAGAGAATGACACAAGCATGGAAGTGATTCAACATCTTTTTCTCAACATTGTCTCCGCCAATATACTCTCTGAAGGGACCCTGGTCTTCTCAGACAGAACCATGTCCAGGGATAGTGTACCTCTGTGCACATTAAGTCCCTAATTCAATAAACAATGTCCTTTCTGTCTTCTTGTCAGGCCGTATAACTACAAATCATCTCAGCATAGTGTTGACTATAGCATTATGACAGCTTATCTGTACTATCCAGGATATTTCCCACGAAACCCACATGCATAAAATCACATGCACATAATAATGTCATCAAACACGTATGAGTAGAAAACCCTAGCTGATGAGTAACCAAAGGTGAGGACAGTGGGAAAACCCTAGCTGTTGAGTAACCGAAGGTGAAGACAGTGGGAAAATCCTAGCTGATGAGTAACCGAAGGTGAGGACAGTGGGAAAACCCTAGCTGACGAGTAACCGAAGGTGAGGACAGTGGGAAAAAAGGAAGTCTCCAGCAATCCCAGATGTCTGGCAGAAGAAGCGCCTTGTGAATTTTTTCCCAGGCACCAGTTGACTCTTCTGATCCCAAGACCAAGAGACCAGACAAATTCCACAGTTCTCTTAATATAGGTTCCCCTTGCATCCCTTCCTCTTCAGCCACTGTAAAGACCACCATATGTACAGGGAAAAACAGAACCATTGAGTCATCTCCCCTGGTACTGTCTGTTGGTGAATCATTTCTGTTAAGTCTGGCAATTGCTTTCAAATCATAATATCAGAATGTTTATGTTTTATTGTTTTGGTTTTTACAGTCATGTTACTAGGTAAGTATTGTAAGAACAGGTTCATATTTACAGCAACAATCTGGGAACAATTAGGTTGGATTGTCTCAGAATACGTTTGGACCTGCAGTCAGCACTGCTGGGGGACCTGTGGGACCGTAGTGAGGCAATAGGAACCATCCCTGTGTGCTTGAATATAATGTATTCTTGTGGCAGCATTAACACACATAATGAATTTCAAGACCCATCTCAAACACAAAGTTAAAATGGAAAGATATGTTGCTTAAGGAAACAATTACATGATAAAATACTGGGAAAGATTTGTGGAAAGTTAAGAGTTTTATTTGAGATTGATTTGGCTAACTTCTGACATTGTACCAGGAAACAATGGTTTGCTAAAGAGGTTGTCATCTGTTTTTCTGCTATAGGGTGGGGTTGGACTGGGTGGAACAAGGATCATTGAAGGGTGAAGAAAAGGAAAGGAGGTGGGCAGAAAAAATATGTTTAATTGTGGGTTGTGGATTATTTCTTTAGGTAAAAAGAGCATGAAAAAGAAAAGGGAATTACAAATGATCCAGGCAATGTTGTATATATTTTGATGTATTCATTAGGGCATCTTTATGCTTTATTTGATAGTATATCGTGCAAGGATAGAGAGTTTTCTAAAACAGCAATGGGCTGGATTCAAACCCACAATGTGGAACACACGTGTGTTCCATGGAAAGTGGTGCAGAACATTTGACCAACTGAGACCACGTATTAGGTTCTACTGTATATGTGCAATTTAAAAAAATGGTGTACATGCATGTACACACCGCATCCATACACACACACACACACACACACACACACACACACACACACACACAGGAAATGGGATGTCAAACACACAGAGGACAGAGACAGTTCCCATGATCTCCCCTCCTATGTCACGGGTGTGTTCCAGTGTTATCTCAGGCTGAGTCTAGCCCACAGACATTAGGTTCCTGTCCGGGATGACAAACACAGAAACATGACCAGCGGTCCAACGCGTGCACGTATGTGTGTACGTGCGAAGCTAAATATTATCATTTACACAGCATGCTGTTCTTGGAGCTAGCTGGATAAGGATACAGTTTTCTCTGTAATGTTATTTTATTGTGGCTTGCCAAGAAGAAAAAAAAAAACAAACACTGTTGACTTTGCTCAGCTTGATTCAGTTTTGAATTGGAGTATAGCAAAGATTCTTTACTCCAGCCATATACGGTAAACTTGGAAAACTAACAAATGCTCAGATGAACTATTGGTCTCAAGTTGTCTTCCCATTGCCTCCAAAAATTTCTGAATATTGATGATAAAAACATGTATTTTCTTACATTGTTTGTTAAGAATGGCTTTCAGCAAGACATTTTGGAGTGTAATTACTCTGACAAATATGACTTGCATAAGATTCCGTTGTCATTTCCCAAACGCCACAACAGAAGAAATAGCTCAAAGCAATCCTGGCAACATCAGAAAAGTACTCAAAAGATGAAACCATTACAGGACACGTTCCAACATCACTTTCCGTACAATTTGCTGAATTTCATTGAGAGAAAACGAGATTTCACACAACCTGCAAACATTGTGGTCCTAGCAGAATCACCACCCTCTAAACACTGGAAAATTGTGATGTTTTAAATAAATTGGAGGCAGTAAGATTGGTTGTTTAAAAACAAGTGAAGTCTAGGGCATCTTTTGTGACAACTCTGAGTGGCAGTGTCTGCTAAGTACAGTTCCATTGCTGGTGTGTGTTCATTTACAATAAAAACAAGGAAAAACAAAGTATGAGAGTCTAGACTGTTGATCTGTTGATTATGTATAGTAAGCATTGCATTCTGCGGTTGTGCCACTATAAACTGACACTGTTAATGAATAAGAATGTACAGGAACATTTGGATCAATAACTTATAGCTGACATAGACATTACACAAACAAAGCGATGGATAAGTGTATACTGTCCATTTCAAACCTTCGCCAGTTATGTAAAACATCACATATGAAAGCAATGCCTGATGGCTGCGTTTAACCTCTACTTGCCAATAGTAGCCATCTTTTTATATGGTCAGTCAGCCTGTTTCATTGTGGCAGAGTAGCAGTTACGCCAATAAGCCACATTTGATTTTGCTGGCTTAGATAGTGATGTCATTGAGTTGCAGAACAACAGCAATTTGAACAAGAACTGACACATAAGCAACTTTGTCGAATAAGACATTTTGAGAAAATGGAAGAATACTTTTCTATACAGAAAGGTGTTCAGGACAGACAAGCTCAAATACTGTCAAATAACTGTCACAAAAGTCCAACTTTACGATCATTACAAAGCCATTCCCTAAAGCCACAAAATTCTTCCTAATATTTTACTGCAAATACGTTGATACCATAGGATGGATCTCATGTTTTGGGACATACCAGTTCAGATCCAATAACTATGACAGGTAACATCCAGGCACATTCTTCCTCACTTGTCTACACGAACAACACAAGAGCATCAACCAGAGCAAGGTGAGCAAGCAATCTAATGAAGGAACAACAGATCCAACTTCTACAGCTAACCTGCTAACACATGCTTCTGTCCACATGATAATAGGAGTTTGCTTGTCTGAACATGGTGCCCATTAATCAGTGTAAATGTAGTTCATGTACAATACTATAAATGTGCATAACAATCATCCAGTTCAGTAGCTGGTTAAATAAAATGATCCACATGCTCTAAGGTGATCTAAAGGTAGAGGCTATTGCATAGCTGTAGTCATAGACAATTATCTCGGATTTATAAGCATCACTGCCCTCACTAGGTTAACTGTGTTGACATTCCTAGTAATATTTTGATTTTTTTTTTTTTTTTACTAAAAAAGGTGCACAGAGGCAAATGAAAAGAGGACGGAGCACAAGATGACAGTCTATAATACATGATACCTATTAATTTGACTACCAAGCAATACAGTATATTGGTGAATTATGTAGATCATTCATTTAACAGTATAAAATGATTCAGCCAAAAATGATTTACTCTACGTCATGCACTGTTGAGTCAAATATAACAAATTTTTAAAACCTCAGGTAAGGCTGGTTTTGCAGCACAAACATTTAAAATACAGTAACACTCAGACAGACAGACACACACACACACACACACACACACACACACACAGTATGAAAGTATTAATGACAACAAGTTCCAGATAAAAAATCCTATTAAAGTACAGTTCTTAGCAAACATCCTTACAACCATTAATACACTGTTCTCCTCTTGCTAAACATAATATTTGTATGTGCTGAATTCCTGCAGTACACTTGCTTTTGCTGCACACGCCATACCAGCCAATTCATCCTATAAAATCATTTAACAGTCCATGTGAAAGTGATTAAAGGAGGCATGATCTGAGGCATCTGGCTGTGTATTGCTCCAGATCATGACTTCCTTCAGCAGCACATTCACGGCTATATTGGGCTATTCATTGTATTCTATATGTATTCGTCCTTATTGGTTTTTCCTCTTCCATTGAACCACAGTGCACTAAACCAATGTGGGATGGTTATGTTTACGGAGCTACACATGAACAGTTGTTTCACATACTTCAGTTAGCAAGCAACTTAGTTAATTTGTTTTCAATGGAATGGAGACCGGCCTCATTGTTAATAAAGTAATAGGCCTAGGCCTACATTTCTAATGCATATTCATGTTAATGTACATGCCAAATGTTGCATTCAGTTTCTGAGGCAAATTCATGCACGGGGTGGAACTGGTAGGGAGTGGTGTGATGTTATTAGGTGAGTGCCAAGTAAAACATGGACTAATATCAAGAGTACATAGTGCTCCTAGACAAGAACAACAAGGAGTTCACGGGCAGAAAAAACTCATGAAACATCATTGCCATTTACATCTTTACAAAAACCTATAGGTCAATATCCAAATGTTAGCCATGTACAACATTATTATAAGTGATTTGGTAATGTGTGTGTCGACAATTTGTTACTGCAACTTCTGCTTCAAACATTACCAGTACTAATAATCAGACATGTAAAAAGAACAAAGTAAAAGTACTTGGCTGTGTTTACCAGATGAGGGACGATTTTAAGTTAGACCTAAATGACCAGGTTAATGTCATTCATAACTAACCAGTGACCGATGAACTGGTGAACTGGTGAATGTACATTAACTTTATACACCTCTGCTAATAACTCACAACCTTAAATACCTTAAGTCATTTTCCAATCTAGCTTACTTTCTGTATTTAACACGTTTACCTAATAGTCATGTTCTCAAAGCAGTATTTTTCAACATTCATTCAACCTTTAGCATGTTGCCCCACATAACGCAGATGAAATCGTCTAAGACGGAAATACTTCATGTAGTTAGCGTAGATACATTCAGGACGTCAGCTAGCACGTTGTTACGTTACCAATGTCAGCAAACGGATATGTATGCATGGGTGTTCCTGGCCACACCCTCACTAGAAGCCAATGTAATAAATTCCAGGCAACACAGCTTGCAGCTAGCAGGGGATCAGAACAATAACAGCTTTGGATAGCCTCATAAAATAACCACAGGACTGTAGTTTCCCAGTGCTACTGATACACTGACTCAGAGCTCTGCTTCAGCCCAGACGCAGGAGATAGAAGGAAATCTCACATCAATCAGATCTGGCTCACATGCAGTACTTTCATTGCCTTGTACAATGAAACCAGCAGAATGGTAATAAAACCATGTCCAGTCTGCCTGTCGATATTCAGCATAACCAGTCGAACGGTAACACCTGTTTACATTAACTGGTGGTACATTGAGATACCGATGTAGTGGTATTTTACGAAGAACAGCAGGCAGTGACCTCGCTGAATAACAAACGAATGATAAAACGAACTGTCGACTTGTCGGGCACTGATAGCTCACAGTGACGTCTGAACAGTGGTGAGCGGTGCCGACGAGCCCGGTGTCATGACGTGGAGAGGTAACTTGTACGACCCCTGCTGCCTGCCCCCCGGCCCACAGCCCAACATCAAGGTCATAATCAATCTGGATAATGGATCTTATCTCCATTTAGCAGCATGGCATCAGGGAGTGACCGCGCTGTCAACGCTATTGCTGGCAGCCCAGACGCCACTCTCAGAGGTTGACAAATGCTGTTTGTGTCTGTCAAGTGGCCAAGTGATGAATATCGAACACTAGAACACTGGGTCGGAGATTGCGTTTATTTATTGGTTAAGCATTCCGGTTTTGCAGAAGAACAACTGACGTGATCAATGTGTGTGTGTGGTGAAATACGGTTTTATTGGCCTAGCGATGAATCTGGGACACTAGAACATCGGTATGAAGATTTGATTCATGTACTGGTTTAGCATTGAAGAATTGCAGAAGACCAACTGACATGATCAATATGTCTACAGTAAAGTTGTTTGCTTTGCATTGTCCTGTTTTTTTACTCATAACAGAAAGCAATATAATTAATCCCTATTGCTTTCTTTGGATCTGTTGATTTTATAGCATGCAGTGAATGTGCATCAAATAATATTACTTAAATCACATGGATTACATTTTGTATGCTGTTAATCTTAAAAAAAACAAAAACAAAAAAACATGAGAGAAACTCTTTCTTGATGGATATAAATATCTTTCAACTGTGGTAGAAATCTCTAGCTATGATGGGTTTGTCAATCAAAGGTAAATCCCAGTCAGTCTTCTTCCGAACACTATTAATTAGATGAGCCAGTTTCTGTAGTGTGGAGGTATACATGAAAGTCCCTAAGACTAACACCATATACTGTTTTGGCAAGTTATATAAAGTAGTATTATTTTAACAAAAACACTGCCTTTTTGGAGACATAGTTTCAATCAATAATTGGCTTAATATGTGTTTATGTGGCAAAATGGGAAATAAGGAGCGGTTAGTTCGCTCTCTCCATTTTTCAGAGGCGAAAGTTCATCTTACATACCTGTTAGATATCATCACCCCTCCAATGTTTTTTCCATAACATTAGAGTTTATGAGAGTGGGTGGGGTGAGCGCTGACTCAGTGTCGACAGACGGAAACCTTGCATGACTAAAAGAGGTTACAATATAGTACCAATTAGACACATTGACCACGACCAATCACGTTTGGGTTATCTGACTGGCTTATATAATTTCTCAGCAGGTCTCTGAGTGCTTGTCTTATAAAATGACAAAATGCATCCACTAGAAATGTGAGGTACAACCCTAGCATATGCTTTTGCATTAGGAGCCTCATTATAATCATTGGCTATCACTGTGGAGAGTTAAGAAATGTGTTAATCTTAAGCAGACTTTGATGGGTTAAGATAACCATTGGTTTAGTCATGACAGAGGATATACAATCATTCCCTTGCAATGTCTTGATTTCAGAAAGACCTTATCTTATTACTTAAAAGATTGACACTTTCTTCTTAAGTTGTGTTTTCATCCTTTGCTATTTTCCAGTCATGTCAGCACAAGTGATGGGTAAAGCCAGCCACAAACCAATTGCTATGTTGACATGTGGCTTTGGTAAAATAAAATACTGCACTCCCAAATATGGACTCTGAGTATCTGTTAACACTCATCTGGCTCATATTATTGATGCATTACATGTCTTTTAAAAAGCTTGCAACCAAAGTCAGGCATTGTAAGTAAAACACAATATAAATTGTATACAATCCTTTTGGTGTTGTTTTTTTAAACATGTTTGTCCTAAGTTTTTATAGAAATTCTTTGGAAAAGTACATTAGAATGGTGGAAACATTTCACAGCCCTTTAAGGTAGAATCATTATTTATCCTCTAGCTGAATAAAAAGTCAAATATATCAGAGCCTGTCAAAAGGCTCCCCAAAAAATAAATATAATTTTTCACACAAACTGGAAGAATACATTTATCGTTTTATGTCAGGCCAAAAGTAATACAGTAGATTTGCCAAAAAATCATATGCCTTCCACTTTCAAACTATATGTTTTCCACATCTGCTTTGAAGTGTCATGAGTGGTGTATGGAGGTGCTCAACAGCCTACTGTCTTTCCACCTAAACATCCTGTTTGAGAGATTACATACAGAGACCCTTAGGTGATTATAATGAGATACATCCCATCTACACATGGCAATACAAGAATTCTGTTTGTATCCACATCCAGCGTGAGATTTGACATTTGCCTTTTATTAATGCAATTAGAAACATAAAGCATTTTTGACAGGAAAAATGCCAAATGTCAATGCAAGATGCATGTTCAAGTATGCATGCATGCAAACCAAGGGCTTGTGGAAATCCTTTGTCACAGAGGGACAAGCAAAGCTTTTTCACCCCCATCGTATTTTAACAAAATTGTTGAGTTCTTGTTCTGGTACATCAAATACAATCTCTTACAACCGCAACTGTTATGTGGATGACATGTCAAGGTCTCAAAGCTCAAATTTATTCCAGGCAGAGCTAAGAATCTGTCTGATGCTACCAACTCTCCCCAGAGAGTTAAGGACCAAGCCGACTGCAAATAACACACAGTAGCTTTTGTGCTGTTCAATACAAAAAATACTTTCCACAATGGATTTATTGTGTTTTTAAAATTCACTGTGAAGAATATTCCACATAAACAGAGGACAGGGTTGCCCACATTGGTTTGATTGCAAGAACGTATTGTAAAAGCTGTTAATAATATGCCAATATGAGCCAGTGGCCTGCTCTTTGCCCCTCTGAACGTTAGAGTAGTTGCATTCTGGTGAACATGTGGTCGGGTCAAAGCGCCAAATGCTCGTATTTAAGTTTTTCATGACTATTAAAGCTGTGAGTGTAAGTAAAACAAATCAAAAACACATGGGGAGAGGTAGAGAGTGATAGGGGATAGGGAGAAAGAGAGATGAGAGAAATTAGATGAATAAGGGCAAGGTTGTGAGTGAGACACGGGGCTACAAAGAGATAAAGCAACATAGAGTAGGAAGGAGAGAACGTGCAGTTACATATTATATCTGTAGGACTGACATGTCTAGATGACTGAGGCCTGTGAACTGGGATTAAGGGTTTCACTGATATGAGGAGACCAGGGATGATGCCAAGGGGGGGGGCGCACAAGCCAAGCAGACAAGCTGCCACAAGCCAGATGGGAAGCCATGTTAACAATCCAAACAGAGATCATACCTCGCAACCTGCGAACAGTTACCCACAAAACTGCCAATACCGAATCGACAGACTCGTGAGCCGGACTCAATCCAGAATTACCAACGCAGCATGGGCCCAGGATGAAGTTGGACACACCCATTCACACACAATTCCAGATGACATCGGTGTCATTCTCAAGGGGGGGGGGCATATTTTGGAACTGAGAAACCATTGCAACATTCACATAAAGAGCCCTAATCAGTCAGATCATGGGTGCAGGTGGTTGACGGTTCCATTACTGCATAGATTGAGCGTTCCCTTTCTAAAACCCAGGAAACGAGAGAACAATGTCTATGTCACAGTCTTTTTATGCTGAAAGGGGTTAAAAAGCAACACTCGGTTTTGCATCCTATTTCTTAAATGGACCACTGTGTGGTCCTGATGTATAGGGTGAATTGACTTAGACTGGGAGACAATAGTACCATCTGTTGTAAAACGGTGTTAGGTTTGATCCCTGGTCCAGAGTGGTACAATGACAGAGTGTATCTGTCGACCAGTTTTTAGATTTGCAATATCTTGTGCATATCTTCAATACTGAATGCTTTTATCCGATCTTTAACCAAACCCTTACATTAAATACCACCACACAGCACCACGCAATTCTACCTTTGCATTGCTTGATGGTAGACAAAAAACGTATGTTCTCCAAAAAGTTCCAGGGATCAGAAAATGAGAAAATAAGGCAGGGTAAACACTTACAGTAAAAGCTTCATTTAGACTGTGACCACCAACCCCCCAAAAACTCTTGTTGTGCTTCACAAAGAGACACAATTGACTGGAGACATGCCAATATAATTAAATTTTCAGGAATCACAAAAGGGCCTATCCTTGCATTTCATACTGGTTCCAAAATTACAAAATAAATCCAAACAAGGGGAACAAAGTACAATGAGGCTTTTTGTACACTTGCCAACTGACTAGAACGTGATTTGTTCTCATCAAAGAAAAGCCTACTTCATCCCTCTATATTCCACATATTGTTGGTATAGAAATAGGGGACAATACACTGTATTCTGTTAATTGGATGCAATGGCTAAAGGGAGTGAGTTTGTTTGGCCACAGGCAGGAGAAAGGAGAGAAAGAAAAAAAATTCAACAAAGACAAAGAGACGAAGCATTGCAGGAAAACAAAAAATACAGACATTCTGGGGTTTAACAAGAGAACACAGTGACAATCTGTTACCAAAGAAAGGCAGCAACAAAACAATACAATGAGAAATAAAATGGAGCAGACAAAATCAGATGAGAAGAAAAAGAGGGGAAAAAGATCATCATACACGCCGTGACAGCCGTTAAAGGTAGCAATGACATGAAGCAGGCCGGCAGTTCAGCTTCAAATAGCTCAATTGCTTTTGGGAGGATGCTGCCCTAGGAGATGGATAGAGGTTTGAAGATGAGAGAAGCCTTTGTTACCACTGGGAATCCAGCGAATGGCTTTAAACTTGGCCCCTCTGTGTGGTTAAATGATGAGCCAATGAGATCCAAGATGCAGCAAAGAAATTGTTTCAAATAAGCACTTACAGTGACTAGCAAGACACTTGCATTACATACAGTATATGACAAAAGACAAGATCGCACAATATCATGTACATGCTGCTCAAGTTTGAGAGCTTTGGATGTTGATGTTGGCCCGAAACTGAGATAATTATTAATTGACTGTTTGCTTTCCGACTATTAAATATATGATGTCAGCTTCTGGCGTTCACAACCCAAACCACTACAGTCACGGTCGTGATGACAGTGTTTTTGGAACCGAACCAGGAGTGAAAATCACTGTGTTGTGGTCGTCCTTTGGTGGCCGTGAGGTAGTCGGCTTGTCCCAAATGGAATCGTCGGCTGAACTTCAGACAGAAACACACTTCCTTCTGCTTGGGTTCAATGTCGAAAAAAACGGCCACAGAAATCGCTATATCTACTTCAAAACCATTCAAAGGAACTGAGGGTCTCTTGTCCCAGCAAGAAGCCAACAGTACACCACTCCCTGGTCTGACTTAGCTTATCCACACACACCACTTTGTCTGATAAGTGCTTCCATCCACATGAGACGACCTCTTTCACTTTCCTTACTCAATACCAAGATTGACTCAAAATTGCTTTCAAACCGTTTGCGGTAAGAAAGTTCCAGGAACCACATGTTGGCCAAAATGGTGTGGTCAAAAAGCAAAGCTAAAAATGTTTTCAAAAAGATGAAAGTTGGCCACCCAGCTAATTTCCCTGTAGGAGTAAAGCATTTTTCTCTAGTTAAGAATGATTTAGTCACATTTCTAACCTCTAAAGCCTTCATTACTGTGCGCTACTTATCCTCCTTGGTCAGTTCCAAGCCATGCAGAGGAACATAAAGGGATTCTGTCCCAGGAAACGATCAATACCTCACCTCATCATGGTTGAGGGGCAGCCATAATGCACTCTGCTCAGAGCCTGTATCGTTCAGGAGCCCTCACGCTAACCTGTAACATGGACCAATGCTTTTCACAAGCTAAACCAATGGCTTAGGTAAATGATGGTTACAAACCACAACATTATGGCCCTCCGCGGACATCAATCAATGTTATTTGAACAAAGTTTGCGGTGGGAGTATTTTTCAGTAAGATTTTTTCACTTCTTGAGTTATAAAACAGATCAAGTGTTAATTAATGCACTTTGACAAAGAACAAAATAGTGATGAAACAAAGTTTCAAAACTCATGTAAGACGATTTGTACACAAGAGCTAATTAATGTACAACTGATTATTATCTTGGACATCTACAAATATGATCTATTTGTATGTAATATGTGGTAAAAGCCCTCACGGTATTACACATTTTTACTTTACTCTTTGCCCTAATGTCATTAACATATTTAAAGCACTTAAGTGTAGACCACATGCCAAAATGAATGGACGATACAGTACTGTAATAACACGTGAGGCAATTTGCTGATATTCTTGTCTCTCTCTTGAATTCAAGGCCAAATTGCGTAAAACACCAAAAAACTAATCAAGGCACTTCACACAGGGAGACGAGCCTCAAGGGAGTCCAAACAGCTGCTGGCAGAAAACATTACCCAGTTGAAGTTCACAACAAAACGCCGCTTGTGGATCTCCAATGCCAGTTGAGTGTATCTAAACCAGCACACATGCATCTTGAGAATCCCTAAGTAGCTGAGCCAATGTTTTCTTTGAATTCCTAACTTGTTCTGCTACCGTTGCCAACATGAAGGCATTATGGTTTACCCCTATGATAGCTTTGACATTCTCCACTACCCACTCAGCACCACAAAACAATTCAACGACTGTGTAATTATGCAGACAGCATACCATACTACGAGTACAAAACACATGCATTATCAAAAACATAGATTATATCATATGTACCGATAACTGTCGGTCGTTCGAGCACATGTTGGTGTCAGCCTTACTGACAACCCGCATTTATTTCCTGCTAAGTGCTTGTCATATGACAACCATTTCCACCCAGTCATCTCGGTTCCTGATCCATCTGATCTCAGGCCCCAGAGGTTACAACATCAAACATCGAGTGATGTGATTGCTCCCCTCTCTACTGCCTCATTAATGATGCCCTACTTCAGACCCGAGTCGAGCCCGGACAGCCTACTGCCGTTTCAGTCATTAGAGACCTGGAGGTTTCCCCAGCCTTTGTAGCTATCACTTCCAGAGACCAGATCTTTCCGATTCATTCTCGCGGCGCATTTAATACGATCCATAAAGCATGTCATGAAATGAAATTCCCATCTGCGTTGAATGCATTGTGATGAGTGTGTGACGTTAAAGTCGGGAGGTAATTTTTGTATTGCACTTGTGTCAGAGATCCAGAAAATGTATGAATATTTAACAGTACATTGAGGCATCTCGGAGACCTTGTTCGTTAAATGTGTATATGTAAAATGTAAATGGTTGCCTCATTAGCATTCCTGTTTGCCTGATGAAAATTCACAAGGAATTGTGGATGAATAAGAATTAACTCCTGAAAAACAGAGCGCATTCAGATGACTAATTCCCCAAATCCTGTGAAGCAATATTTTTTAATACTGACTGACTGGGAAATCCAGAAGAAAAGCAGAAATAAATCACAATTCAGCTGTCAAAAGCGTGTTCTCTGAAGAAAAACAGTATTTGGTTCTGTATCCAAAGACAGTACCGTTAAGCATCAAAGACACATTTAATATAAAAAAAGACATGATCAATGACAATAAACAAAAAACATAAAATAGAAACACATGCACATGAATATGCGCTTTTCATACTGTCCCCAATGTATCCAAAGTTCAAACCAAAAACATCCTAACCACACACCAGTTGCCATTCCCTCACAGTCTAAATTGCTTTGGATATCCTTCATAGAGATGTCTTGAGAAGATGGCACTTCCTCCACATTACTGCATGTAGTGCCAATGTGTTTGTGGTCACAGCTGCACCAGCCATACAGACCCCTGCTGTTGTCGCATTGTGCTGTATGCCACCTTAAATCCCCCGTCTCTGTTGTGGCTCCAGCTCAGCAAGTTTCTTGATACAGAGTTGTTTTTTTCCCTTCAAATAACTTTTTTATGCTTGGTTTGAAGTGTGCATGGGGCTTGACACCAACAGGTCTCTATCCATTTACCTTTATAATATGTACTGCTGCATTCACCACACACACACACAAACACACACACAGAGAGAGAGAGAGAGACAAAGAGAGAGAGAGACAGACAAAGAGAGAGACAAAGAGAGAGCGGGAGAGAGAGCGAGAGCGCGCGAGAGAGAGAAAGACATACATGTCTTACCATACTGTATGCTAGCAAACTCAGTGTTTTGTTCCTGACATCAAACTGAATCGATAGGAGGTGCAGTTTTTTGCCGATGAATGCATTGGGAAGTTGTGTGATATAATTAGGGCTTTCTGTGAACACGCATGATCAGTCTTTGCCTCCAAGGCCTGGGAATGTGAAGAGAATATGTACAGTAGACCTGTGTTATTGCAGCTAGTGAGTAGTTCATACTCCACAAACACTGGGAAATAATGCGATGAACAGTCATGCCTCATGCAATACCTGGCTCGGAACTGCAACGACTCTTTCTGAAAGAAGAAATTAATGTATTGATTTGCCCAAAGGTGATTTATGTTGAGGTCCTATAAAATGAAATAAGAAAATCTAAAAAAAAAAATACCCTCCACTGACCACTATGGTGTGAATATACCATCTAATGTGCATCAACGTTGCGTGAGCTAATGTATGATTGGTGTAGGTAAAAAAGTCAGATTCTCCTGTCCCATGTACAAACAGACATCGAGAGACATTCATCAGAGAAACAAATAAGGTACTGACATAGGTTACCTAGCTAGATGGGTTAGTACCTAACTCACTTCTATGCAATGTTGCAAACATATTACATCAAAATAAAGAGGAACTGTTGGAGAGAAAATTACAGCAGTTAGTTCATTAGCAACAATAGCTAGATAGCATTTGGTGGAACATATTCAATACTGTGTGTGCTGCATTGGTCAGCAGCATTCTTACGTTTTTTTCCTATTAAATTTGACTTGCTGCCGTTGTTAGCTAGCAAGGTTCATGTGCACGTGTGTTGCATCTAAGCAATTTTGTTCTGATATGTTCCCGTGGCAAAAGTGAACAAATATTGTATCTACGCAACATTTCAATTCAAATGTTGTCCCTATAACTCTCATTAATGTAAATAGGACTTCAGCCCATGTTTAAAATTGGAAGGACATGCTGGATTGCGTGAATAAAGAGGATGTGGTGCAATGCAACAACATCAAGCAGTGTTTTCATTTGAGGGCCTTTGCTTTTAAGGCCAACATCACTGCAGCCTTTTTGTGGGTATTTTGTAATCGTCTCTGGAGTAATTTATTGTAAAATAATGTAAGAGACCTCCCTCAGGGGTAGACACTTCAGTCACATAAACACATCTCACGCTTCATACATCTTAAAATGTTTGTTTTGTAACACTAAGTTTATGACCACATTTGTACACTGTGGGATTTAATATTTTTATGAAAGGAATGCTGAATTGACATATCAAATTCTGACCTCCATCATCCCATTTGACCCAGCTGATATTATTCACATCAGCAGAGTTTATTCCATCTACAATGGAATGAGATACATTTTTTTGAACCGAAACTGTAAGAAACAGTGGAGGTTCACAGAAAGAGTGGAGAAAAAAGAGAGAGACATTGAGTCAGACTGACTGAAAAACAGACCAGTAAATAGAAAGGCAGATAAGAGAAATGGGACCATAAAGTTGTGTCAAACTAGCTCACTAAGTGTTCTGACTGCTATCACAAAACTAAACATCCCAGGTTGGAATCCAAGCTCCATCCAAACACCAAGGGGTGTAACTACTCCATGTCACATCAATATGTTGAAGATGGGCACCTTGAATGATGAAAGAGGCTGTTACTCACTGAGGGGTTTGAGGAACATTTAACTCGTTCACACCATTTAAAAGAACACTGAAAGCCAACTAGAGAAAACATGCCCACTTAGTGGTCCCTCAACAAACTATAATGTTGTCATTCAACAACCTTCAAAAATGGAATGCATGGATCTACAATATCTCATTTTTAGTTACAGACAATATTGTTTTCTGTTTTTAGGGATGCATTCACTCACGTTCACACTTATACATACATTATTTAGCAAGCACTCCAATCCACAGTGACTTTCATTAGTGGGTTGTTAATGGAAGAGTGATATAAATAAGAAACCACTCTTATATATTTGGTTATTTTTAGGGTGTCTCATCTACACTTCGTTGGTGCATTGTTTTTTGGTGCGACATAGTGCTCAATATTTACAGTATCAGCTGAACCTTAAAAATATGAATTTGCATAATATATCAAGAGTACAATCTCAGAGGTGAAATATCTGTGGTAACATTTTGGGGGTTGATAAGCTGCTGAACCCCCACATTATCATCCAGAAATGACACGCTGGGCAGCTTGAGGCCTCCAGCTATGGTGTGGATGCCCATGGTATTCAGCGCTCCCTGATTAGACAGGGCATCCTGCCAGCCCACATCCCCAAGGTCCAGCTTGCAAACGGTCCTATGTGAACAAATCAAAGGCACTCTGTTACAAGTCCTTGCCCGTATACAGACTGTCTTGGGGACTGGAAGAGCTAACTTCAAGGGTAGCAAGGTCGCTAAACATACAGGGGACGTCGACCTTTGGCCTTGCGACAGTGTAGGCATTCCGCTAAACGTATTGCACAGTGATAAAAAAAAAAAAAACTGTTAGAGTAAATGTGATTTCACTGTTACAAAATAGGCAGATTGTGTAAGATTATTTAGAATAACCATTCCATTACACACACAGTACACACACAGTACACACACTGTACACACACTGTACACACACAGTACACACACACACACACAGTACACACATTGCTGTGGAATGTCTGGTGTGGTTAGCAGTTAGCTTATGTCGGGACACAGCACATCACAGCACTAGTCATGTTTGGATAGTATCAAATAATACACGTAATATCTGAGTCAGTAACAAAAAATAAAACTTTAACAGAATATATCCATTTCAAACTGACAAAAAGAAAAAGCTTAATATGCCATGGAAAGCAAACATTAAGGGGGAATATCCTATTTCCAGGGGTTAATTCAACATAAACCATTGAAAACCTGATCCTCCACCCCCCCCCCATCCATTTGTTTCCATGATAAATGTCAATTATGACTCCCCAACTCTGTAACATCAGAAAGGTATTTCAAAAACCACAGCTAGACAAAAATGTACCAAACTTTCCAGGAGTTGGTTTTCTCTTAAAAAAAACAACAAAAAAAACACACACAACAACAAAGTAATGGGGTTAGCATGAATTGAACAGTATTTTACAGGCGACTTGGAGTCAAGCATAATTTTGAGTTTCATGTTATTATATAACCACTTTAATATAAATACATGATCAAAACAAGTATTGTGCAATAACACACAGTATAATAACTTAAATGTACTGAGGTACAACACTTAATAAAATCATAATTGAAATGTATGAAAATATTTATGAATAAATGATTTTCAGTGAGTTGAGGAGTTTGTATTTTACTGTATTTTATACAAATGAAAGGAGATCGGTTAAAGCAGACAGCTGCTTGGTTAAGTTTTTACAGCATTTACATATCTAACAGCACCATATGAATAGCTGTTGTCTGTTACAGAGAGGATGCAAATGTAAAAGTTCAACAGAAAAAGCAACTGATTAAACCCAGGTGCCAAAGCCAACCTGTATGACATGATTTACACACAGACATGAACTGACTCCCCCATACACCAACACAAATGCACAAACCAACTCCGAAAAGAGCATAGCTTTTTCCTAGGTGAGATGAGATTTTAGGGGACAATAGGTGAGACAAGAT
>JACXGI010002015.1:10917-80797 GCA_016801175.1 Esox masquinongy | reverse complement strand
GATTGATTGATTGATTGATTCACCCCCTTTCACCCCCATCCAGCCCCATTCACCCCCATCCAGCCCCATTCACCCCCATCCACTTCCATCCAGCCCCATTCACCCCCATCCACCCCCATCCACCCCCATTCACCCCAAATCACCACCCATCCAACCCAAACCTGCACCTTATTCCGGCCCTGCACACACCAAAAGAATAACAGATCAGCTTCTGCAAACGTTACACAGGCTAAGTACACTGCAAAGCTCTGTCTGCCGAGAGAGGGTTTGCATTGCTGAAGAAAAAAAGAATACCTTTCAGCTTGTCCAGTCAAAGGATTTCCAAAGCATTATTATTTGTGGTGCATTGCTCAAATGCCCCACCCATTACTTTCCTTTAAAGTTGTTTAATAAATTGATCTGCATGCTACTGCAGTCAACTGGAAGTCTACCCCAATCACAGTGCCAATCACAGGAAATTAAACGTGAAACCCAGAGTTTTATTGGTAGTATGTTGGGATCAAATCCTTTTGCCAACTCCTGGAGACGATAGCCCTGAATCAAACAGCAGAACTGCCAGACTAAAAGGCCATTTAAAGTAAGGCCATATATCCAAGTCCAAATAGCCACTTCCAGGGCTGTTAAATGTCAGGCTAATCCATTTCTTGTTTCTGCTCTCTTTTACGGGGCTCCTGAAAATATTATTAGGCTCCTTGACAAAATAAACCAAAAGTTAAAGAAACTAAAGGTTGCATTCTGCTGAAAATCCACAATGCACGTCTACTAAAAAGAACGGAAAAGAAATGCCAGAGAAAGAAATGAGACTCTTCTCCTTTGGCTCCATTGATCACCTGACGTTCCACCAGGTTTATTTCAGACAGGAAAGGATATAACAATATTTCTGACCTGCAAGCCCACATTTCTAAGGGGTGAGCTACCCAATTATTCAGCTTCCTACTGTATGAAATACTAACCATAGTAAAATAATGCAAAAAATGTGAAGACAAGCTATGTTGTGACATTTTTCTGCCTTTTGTTGTTATAAGTTGAAGTTGTTTGTTGAAGAAGTCTGTTGCCACTCAAGCTGATCTGGTCTTCTAATGTTTGATGAGGTGGATGAACACAAGACTGTCTGATCTGTGGGGTCAGCTTACCCCCACTGGTTTTCAATGGGATTCGGGTCAGTGGGGTGTGATGGCCATTGCAAAAGCTTGATTCTATGGTCAGTTAATAATGTTTGTTGTGTGGATTTGAAGTTATGCTTTAGATTCTTGTCCTGCTGTAAGAAACAATGACAACCCAGTTTAAGCCTCTTGGCAGAGGCAAACGGGTTTTCACCTTTTCAGCATGACCATGGCTATTTTTACAGTAAATCCACCTCTGGTGTTTGTTGCCAAAAAGCAATTTTTTGTCTCACCAGATCTGGTTCCAGTCAAAGTTCCAATGACATTTAGCGATGTCCAGGCTCGGAGGCTTGGTGACCCGTTCATGTTAGCAACGTTTGCCATTCTCCAACCGTGATCCTTCAAGAATTGTTCTGCCACTTGAACCATCCTTCTCACCATGCGTGGGTGAAAAAATATACATGCATCCTCCTCCAGGCTTCTTTGAAATATGTCAATTAGGTTTTTCAGGCAGGTTCGGAATATACATCAATTAGATTTTGTTTGTCAGATTTATCTGGTGGTGCTTATAATTGTGGCACACATGTTTTTGAATGAAATACTTTTTTTTTTCTTTGAACAATTTTCACTCAATTAAAATTGAGATTCATTTTGAGTTAAGAATCAAGCTGATGAACATCAGTTACATTTTTTAACAGAGTTTTTTGTTCATATTTACCAACGATACCAATAACTCCGGAGGGCACTGTAGTACTGACAGGGCTACTTGCATTGTTGTAAAGGATTGAGTAATGGAAATTACTTAAATCATCCTGCCAGACGAATACACTACATAATGTGGGTGTGTCAAAAGACCATCATCACCTGGAAAGTGCACATTGAGTACATTTTGGGAGGTACGGTGCACCTGCAAATGTAAAAAAAAATTAAATAGGCGAGGCCTGCCGCTGTGCTGAAACTTGTGTATTTTTAGGTTGATTACTCATCTTTCTTTTATTCTTTCTCTCACTCCCTGTCTTTCTCTGCACTCTCATTCCTTTTCCCTCTCTCTCCCTCTCTCTCCTAAGCCGCAGGGGATTTTCTTTTTCGTGCCATCAGGAGATAAAACAAATGGACACTTATGCAACACCTAATTTTCCTTGTGGTAGGCGGACATTAATGCCTTTACAAGTTGAAAATCACAGGGCACAACAAGAACCATAATAACATGTTACTGGGGATCAAACTTGAAACTTATGGGATTGAAACAGGGATTCTTGTTATATCATCATGGGTTGACCTTTATCTTTGGATATGTTCAACTTTGAATATGCAACAGTGTAAAAGTAAAAAAAAACTGAAATAGAAATTAATTATAATGTACTGTCTAGTCAATAAATGCAGTGAGACTCTAATCTCATTAAAAATAGAAATATCTACCATTTTATTCATGTGTTATTTCTCAGAGTGGCAGGGTAAAGGAAAGCAGGTTGAATCAAGGTCATTGTAGATGGGCCACTTTGCTAGCCACAGACAGTGGGTTGGTGAAATCCAAACACCTTGTCAGGTAAAAGTCACAAGGACTGGATCATTCCAAAATGGCTGGGTGTGATGACATCACATTTTCTTGGAATCCAATGGGTGCTTTGCCCTGTTTGACAGACAAGATGGTTGCACTCAGGGAATTTTCATTTTTGGGGCTCCAGGTGCAGTGGGGTTAAGTTTCACTGCAGCTGTTCTGCTGAGAAAATATAGGACAGAACAAGTGGTGGGAGAGTGTGAAACTGGTTCGTCTCTTAGCTTCCTCTGTCTCTGTTTCTTTCCCTTCATTTATTTCTCTCCCACTGTCCCTTCATCTCTCTGTCTTTCTAGTTCAAATGCTTCAAACAAACACGCACACATAACTTAGTTTGTGTTAGTCATTCTCACATGAGGCAATACAGCACCAAGAGCCATCTACACATTTCTACCCAAAAGAGTAACTGCCCAAGAGAAAACATTAGCATTGTCAAGGCACGCGATGTCTGCCAAATGCAAAAAGCCAAAACAATTATACAGTCCATAAATGTCAATGTCAGTTTGTATTCAAGTGTTAAAATGAATTCAACAGCAAACATCAATTAACTCATCCATGTCAGCAAAGATAAAGACACTGTGAAGCGCACATGGCAACTGGCATGGCCTGGCCAACTCAGCTGGAGAGTATTCAACAAACCAGCACAGTCAGACACACACACACACACGCGCACACACACACACACACAGCACACGGGAAGAGGGACAGAAAGCAAACGTAAACACTGGAGAACAATAGCTGTCAGTCTTAGAATAAACAACTACATCTCCACAACATCTCCACCCATGGAACCTGTTCAACTTACCCCACACTCCATACACAAACACACACACACACACGCACGCACACGCACACACACACACATACACACACACACACACACACACGTACACACGTACACACAGAAAACACAACCTCCAGTACATTCAGCTAGAGATTAATTTGAAATGCACCACCTTCAAACTTCAAATTCATACATAACCTTAAACCTAAAAGTAAACCAAATTCTTACCCTATGCCTGAATGTAAGGTTTACCATAAACTTTAATTGCGCGCACACACACACACACACACACACACACACACACACACACACAGCTGACAGCCACCCGGCTATACCATTAATGATATATTCCAATAAATCAGTCTCCAGATATGTTGTACATCTTGTCTTCTATATATTTCTATACCGTATATGTAAGGCTCCTTGACTTACTTAATGATATATTCCAATAAATCAATCTCCAGATATGTTGTACATCTTGTCTTCTATATATTTCTATACCGTATATGTTAGGCTCCTTGACTTACTTAATGATATATTCCAATAAATCAGTCTCCAGATATGTTGTACATCTTGTCTTCTATATATTTCTATACCGTATATGTTAGGCTCCTTGACTTACTTATTGATATATTCCAATAAATCAATCTCCAGATATGTTGTACATCTTGTCTTCTATATATTTCTATGCCGTATATGTTAGGCTCCTTGCTCCGGTGCAGTGCACTGAGGATTACACATCCTCACAGCTGTCAATCAGATGCCAGCATGCTCCCTTAAGTAAGTCAAACATCTTAGACAAATACTGGCTCTTCTTTCAATGTCGGAAAACCTTAATAAAGTGAATTTATACTGTAAAATGTTTTCGATTAAAAATGAAAAACACAAATGACTACCGGTGAATTACAGGGGAACAGTTTGGACTATCATTTGGGGGATCGCTGTTACAACGTTGAATCTTGAACAGGATCGATTAGGTTTAAAACCATTAAGATTCATAAATCATATGAGGGGGCTGTAGAACCTGCACATACACATAAAACCACAGCTACCACCTCCCATTTATACTGACACACACCATATATGGGCCTTTAATGCATACCTTCGCTGCGTCTCAGGTTCCCCTGTGGTCGGCTAAATGTTACGCCCTGATGTAACATAAGGCCTGCCATTGACTGTTGTTATGTTTTCATTGTGGTGAGCTACTGGAATAGAAAAACATTGTGATGTATACATATACTGTAGTCTTGGTGGGAGAAATCCATATCCTTTTGTGTTCAATGGCATCAGTCAGTAGTAGCAATTAGGCCTGGCACTGAGGTCACTCTCTGGCTTCGGTTGGAAGTCCGCTCAGCTGGTACAACCCTTAGCGCGGCCATTAACGCCTCATTAGCCAATGAGTAGCGCTGGCAGATTGTAGGTGAGACGCCTCAACGGCCAATCAGAGCCTGGGAGCCTGTGGTAAGATCCTACAATGCTCTTGTTCACACTTCATGACTTAAAATAACATATGGCTTCCAGACTGAGGATGTGAAAAAGAAAGAATGTGTAGAGTGTGTAAACGCACGGGCGCCCCATGCTTGTCTTCATGTGTGTTATTCGGTTAAACGCGTCTGTGCATACATTCTTTACACTTCTGAGGGACAAATTGCAAAAGCCTGAAAAACGCTAAAATCTGCAGAATTGCACAACTAACAGGATTGAATACATGGGGTGAATACATGTTTAGAGTTGCTGTAATTAGCTGTTATAGAGTCATAATGGTAGCGTTACAGCCAAGTACATGTGAATGCGAGTTAACACCTGATGTTTTGGGGTAAGGTTGGAATACTAAACTCACAAACAAAAACATGATCCCAACCTCCTAGCATGTGCCTCCATTGACACTTGAGGGTGTTGAGTCACCAAACATGCAGATAAGTGTCATAAAGACGAGTCTATTGTCGCAGCTGGGTGTTTTAGTTGATCATGTACTGGAGGCGTATCTGCCCCCGAAGGCAGAAATGAATGCCATGGGTTAACTCAATAGAGAAGGCGGAGCTTGTATTTTAAACGGGCAGAATCCCGTTTGGGGATTTGTGACTAGTATGACTGCAACTCAGCAGAAGTCTCAGTTCAACTTTCACATTTCTGTCCCACTCATTGAAACACATATATGAGATAGTGGAAATCAACAGTGGTAAGACAGAGGTGCATATCAAGATCTCATATGAGAATAATAACGTTTCCAACAAGTGAATGTAAAAACAACACCTTATAATCTAGGGGTTTGGTACCTCTGCCATGACAAGCAGAATAAGGTGGCAGAGGTTACAACAGCTTTCAGTCCAGATCCATTCAGTAAGACTTAGGTCACTTTCACACCTAGCCTGTTTAAGTTGGATTGAATCAAACCCTGGAGTGTTTTTCCCTCAGTCTGTTTCGTTTATGGGACCGGATTTGCACTAAATAACCGCACCAAGAACAAGTTGGGCTCTGGATGCATCCAAATTAACACAGACATGTGTTCAGTTCAAGTGAGAATCCAGTCCAACCCAGATATACGAAGTGACCATAAAATGCTATGTATTGTAAGTGGAATTTGTTATGTTTCATGAGATTAGCAGTGAAGTCATTGACATTGTGTCAGCTAGCTACTGTATGAAGAGTCACTCATCACTGCATTGCTGCCATAATGAGTTACAGACATGGACCAGCAGTGGGTGAGATGCGTTACATATCTGGGCTGATGAGCACATCTCTGCTAGGTTGGAAAATGTCCACAAAACTCAAAGTTCAAACTTTTTAGCTACAGTACACATTAAGGGATGGGATATCTCTGAGGGGTGCCGTGACAAGGTAAGCAAAAAACTTCAACCACATGAAAGTGCGATGCGCACTGCATTAAGTTGATTGACACACTGAAACTGACTTTTATCAATATATTGTGCGCTTGTATTGTATGTAAATAAAGAACAAATTGGGTTTCTATTTTTGACCAGATTGGCCATATATATACCCAATGAGTGAAAGACTGTGACGAGAACATGTCTTTCGTTTACAAAGTTTGGTCCACTCACATTTGGGGAGTGTGAAACCCTACTGGACTAAATAGAAATGGATACAAAAGTATCAACTTTGTTTTGATTCAGACAAAGCAAATGGACTAATGGGTGAGAAAAACGACAGTACAGAAGTGACTATTCATTGCTGATGATGATGATTTTTTTAACTTAGTGTTACATTATAGTTAGATGGGAGAAGAGGAATTCTTTCTTTTGGACGGGACACACCTAACATACCACAAAATTAAAGGCTGCTGGTACAATTAGCTGTGAGTGAAACGTATGTTTTAAGGAGCGATAACAGACAGAGTTCACAGGGCCATGTTCCAAGACGATTCAAGGCTGAGACAGTGTCATCAGATGTTTTGAAGACTGCAAAATGCAAATCAGGTTATCTGGTCTTCCTGTAACACGCGTCAGATCCAGTACGGAGGTCTTATCAAAAAACAAAAAAAAACAACACAATTGTCAGAACTTGCACAGTTCCTGGAAGGGTGATACCTGGAGCTCACCTTCCAGTGGCCTAGGGCCAGAAACCCGCCACAGTACGAGACATGGCAAACAATGGCTGACATGTCCCGCACAATCCACCCGCCTGGCTGACAGCGATCTCATTGGAGGATATTAATAGACACGCCTGAGGTTTTTCTGGGTTACCTCACCCCCAACACGCAGCCCCGCCCTACCCCCATGCCTCCATCGTGCGCCGCGGACACGGGACTGTGCCTACAAACACAGGCATATTGTGTATTAGTGTTTGTTTTGGCACTCCGCTGTTGACGTGGCTGCTGAGAGGTATGGCGCTTTTGCAGCCTGAGTCACCATGACGACGGCTAAAAGTAGACACAGCATGTACCGATGATAGGATTCACCTGCCGGCACTGTTTAGGTTTTAACCGTTAAATGGCCTCGTAACATTTAAGTGACTTATGTCCTCAGCGGTGCCGCGGCGACAGGCGTCCTCAAGCGCGCAGCCGGGTCTTTGAATCACCAGGTCTAGATTCAGGCTTTGGCCTGTTTTTGCGATATATTTGTTGGCGGTGGCGATGGTTAGTGAGACCGCCGGTCTGCTCTAGAGCGGTTGTCCAGCCTCAGGCTACCATTAATCTTACAGCACTAACTCAGGCCTTGGCAGGAACCTTCTCTCTCTCTCTCTCTCTCTCTCTCTCTCTCTCTCTCTCTCTCTCTCATACACACACGCACACCCTACACTTAACACATTCTGTCAATCAGATTTTTAGACTAAGTGGGAAAGGCACAGTAAGTATGCACAGTTAGTAATATATTTAAAAATGGGAAATGTACGGTTAGTAATATAAATGGTCACATTGCTTTATTGTTTACAAAAATGAGTTACTGAAGCTGCATCTGACCTGACTGTTGTTCCTTTAGGGGTGATTTTCTTCTTCATTTAAGTTCTAGGGTAATATAATCAGACAACTACAATCATTCCACGGGGCATGTGAAGACAGAATAACCTACTGTAGTCTGCTAAGTGTCCCTTGGTATTACATAACAGGATCAACCCGTGGCAAGAGTCTTCTGATTACTTTTTGTCCATTGCATCTACCAAACAGTTACACACGCGCACTCACACACACACACACACACACAGACACACACACACACATATACACACACACACACACACACACACACTCTACAGAGTTCACATTCTCAACAAACTCTTGCAGCTAAACTATACAATATATAAACTTGTTTCCTCACCACACATACAGTCAGATACTGTACATTTGTGAATGATTTTTCCACATTTTCCAAATATGAAGCATAGCTGAAAACTTGGTTTCTATCTGTGAGTCAGGGAGGTGGACCTAGATAGCTACTGTGATCTGTACATATTGCTATAGTAGCCTGGTTCTGGACTGGTAGAGCGTTACAGAGCAGGGAAACTGTAATGGCAGCAGGCAGATAGGTTGAAGCAGCATTTCCCAAAAGAAAACTTTCCCATGTATTCAATTAAGTCACTCATCTTCAAGTCTCTGATTGTTTCAATCAGCTGGGGGGAAAAAACAACATGGACCTCTTGATGTCCTTATGGCTGACTAAGGAAACCTTGCATTAGAACACCTGCCTGCCTGTCTGTCTGTCTGTGGAGGGGTGTGGCTTGCTTGCACTCCATATCCAGATGGATATCTGCAGTTATCTAAGATGGGCACCACACTTCCAAAGGAACATGCCCCCCTGTGGTCCATGGAAGTTCTCCTTTCTTCCCCTTAGGAACGGCTGGGAGGACCCTGGGCTTCAGGGCCTAAGAGATTTCCCTTTCTCCATACAGTATCTTGCTTAAGTTGATATGTCATAAAGAGCGGCAAAGATCTTCTTTGGGCCTGCAAATTCTGCATCAAACAAAATAAAAAGGGATTAAAGAAAAAAACGACTAACTACCCAACACAGTCAAGCTAGGAGATGACATATCTTTTTGCTTACAGGAATTAAAATGTTTATATTTCCAGAAATCACTGGTTATGTCCTGGCAGGCTCTGTCTCATGAGGAGCTGCATTTTTTGTCCAAGATGTTTAGAGTCTATGATGTCACTGAATCATGCTCTGTGAACAGTGACTCTGACTTATTTGTAACCTAATTCATGACAGGGCGTTCCTTTCTGTCTTGTACTGAATAAAATGTCAACGAGCCCTCTAAGTGATTAAGGGACTCATATTAAATGCCCCCCCCCACATATTACAAGTCCGTCGGAAATGTTAGTTTATTGCTTTTATTTTGAACATTTCTGCTTCGCACTGGTTTCAGAGCTGTGTTTCGGTTCGAGACAGATATAGGGGGTTATTCTTGTGTTGGCTAAATCTACGTTTGCCCTCTAAGCCTAAACCCCTGGGATCTAACCCAACTGGGTTTTTAGTTTTCACATTGAAACTGTGGGGGAACCGCAATTAGTAAATCAAAGAAAAATGTAACAGAGTATTTCACATAACTCCTTTTATGAGTGTTCTTCAAAGAACGTATAGGGGTTCCCTCACAGTTTAAAAAAAAATCCTCCTAAAAGACAGTAGCGGAAGCTTTTTCTTTTTCTGAGTGTACTTTGTTTTATTCAGGACTTTCTTAGACCTTCTGCTGGGATTAAACCCTGTGTACAGAGATTAGAGAGGACAACAGGACAAATACATAGAGAGAGGCACAGAGACTTCAACTCATGGGTGGTAGTTAAGAATCGTACATATCTTAACCGAGGATCTTAATAGTCTGTTCCTGCCTTTCAAAGTTATGTACTTATTTATAACATTCCAGGCGGGATGTGTCCTATAATTCCGACATAGCTAATGATAACTGTAATGATATTATTACAGGCATATAAAGAAGCTAATGATATCTGTAATGATATTATTACAGGCATATAAAGAAGCTAATGATATCTGCAGCAGACAGAAGTGAATGTTAAATGCACACCTTGCCTTTTTACTGCAGCGAGCCAGTCAGTGTGGCCATTGTTCCAGCCAAACAGTTAAAAAACAGGGGTCCATGGCTCTCACTTCTCCATTTCAGTGCTTCGATGTCAATGGCGTGCAAAGAGTGTTCGAACGTGACGACGGGATCCCAGTCAGGTAATGGGAGCGCAATGAACTGCAGGCTGGAGGACACATTAGAGACTGAAAAGAGGGGGAGGCAGATAGAGAGCGGGTAGGGAAAATAGTGATTGGGGCAGAGTGTGATAGGAGAGAAAGGGAGAGAGTGTGACAGTATAAAGAAGTAGCTGTATGAAGTCGCAAGCCTTTGGACAGACTAGTAACTTTAACCAGATGGATGTGAGGCTGCTGACTGATGTGTCACCGCGGATCCATCCGGGTGGAGTCGGATGGCTCCGTAATCCTACACCTATCTGCTTCACGGCAGCCTCCGTCGCAGTCGGGGGGGAACCCAAATGGAAGGAGACTCTCTCCCAGAGCTGTCAACCTGAAGGAAAGGCCTAAGATTTAGTGACCCACTCTCACATGATTACCAAGCCCTTTAATACCAAGAGTACAGCAGAGAAACCCTTCATCCAACTGGTCTTCAGGCTGAATTCACAAACCTTTTCTATTAAGTCACTGAAGCCTACAGTAAGTACCAAAATATCCAGCCAATCAGGATAAATTCAATTACAACACAGTCAAAACAAAACTACATTTTGTATTGAGAAACACAAGCGTAAAGCAAAATGTGTACTTTGAATTGACAGTACACCATGGCAAACAATTTGACTACATTTACTAATCAAAACCTAAGAAAAACCTTTAAGT
Organism: Esox masquinongy; assembly: GCA_016801175.1. Classification (NCBI taxonomy): domain Eukaryota; kingdom Metazoa; phylum Chordata; class Actinopteri; order Esociformes; family Esocidae; genus Esox; species Esox masquinongy. The sequence continues at coordinate 70,054 of JACXGI010002015.1, read as the reverse complement.
AGGTAAAAGCTCAGTGGGCAGGAAAACCTGGCTCTAAGTAGAGGAAAGGCAGTGCAATCACTGTACCTCATCAGAACCTGAGAGAGCTGTGGATTTCTAAAATATCAGAATGTCAAGAATATACAATAAAAAGCCACAGTTTGTTGTTCCAGATACAAACAAAAAAAGTAATAATTATTGTTATACTGATTGCCCCTTTTACACTCTGATTGGGGCATGTTGAAAACACACATGTGAATGTGACAGTTTTTTGTTTAATCTACAAAATTTTCAGCTGAATGTTTTGTAAGAATGGATTAGAAAAAAGTTCACACCGATAAAATATTATATCTCTCTGTGCCTCTCGTTCTCTCTCCTACTTTGTATAGTCAAATGCCTGTGCCAAAAGACCCTCACATGCCCCAAACCCAGAACAACCCATATCTATAATTAGCCTAAAGAGGTACCAAGTTGCCACCCACACAAGAAAAGAAATAAAAAAAACGATTTATGTAGCATAATTACACGTTGAGCGTGTTGAAACGGAAACCCAAATGTTTGAGGACTAAATGGGTTACCTTTCCCATAGTGTGTCAGGTAAAACCCAGCCAGCATAGACCCAGTGGGGAGGCCTTTACCCAGCTCTCTGCCCCACAGGCAGACACTGCAAAGCAGCCAGAGAAAAAGGGAGGAAGCCAAGAGAGACCTGAGCCAGCAGTGGCACCAGCGGTAATTACAGACATACATTGAGAGAGACAGGGAGAGAGAGAGAATAAGTGAGATGGATTTAGAAAAATAGAGTCAATGTGTGTGAAAGAGAGAGAGAGAGAGAGAGAGAGAGAGAGAGAAAGAGAGGAAGGGAGGAAAGGCAGGCAGAGCTGCACAGAAATGTTTAATGTAAAGATAGTGAGCGAGTAAAAGCAAAAGGACATCCAGGAAAATTCAAAATTGTCGAAAGACTCTATTTTCATTTCCTACTTTCATTTAGCCCTGTTATCTAGAAGGATAAACCATAGTTCTGTTTTGGGCAATGCCATAACATCTCTGTCTACCGGTGACAACATTTATGGGTTTAGACATACAATACTAGATTACTTTACCACAGCACCACAGTGCAAGCCACAGACTCCCAGCATCACTTCAGCCTCAAGGCTGTTTTATAGCTAGTCTAACGACATGTCTGTAAGCCATTTAGAACGCAAGAGTTCTAATTGGCTGCAGACAATTGTAAATGTAAATGCAGTAAAGAGGTGATTGGAAACCAGTCTGTGAGGATAGAAGTAAAATAAAATAAAATAAAAATAAAATGAGTAAAATAAATAATAAAAAATAAAATAACTTATGGAAGCCTGCATCGGCTAACTAGGATAACTTTTTGATCTAACAAAGTGGGCACTCTTCAAATACGACATGATTTATTCATGTTAATCAAAATATGAGTGAAATCTAATCTTGAATGAATTGCAATTAAACGCATAATCTAATGTAGATAACCGTGATTAATCACAATTTTAGAATGTGGTCAAATATGTCCCTTCATAAAATTAAATGGTAATACCAGTGCATTATGTTAAAGACATTATGCCTTATTATAAGGGAAGGAAGATGGCAGAAACAATCACAATGCTTTGAAATTATTATTTAGAACAAAAGTTCACTGTAATTTAAAGCTTTTCACTTCCAAGGTGAAGGTAGACCTACTTCCTCTGAGCAATGTTTGAAAGCACGTTTGCACTCTCTCTTTCTAATGAACACTATTGAAAATATCTTAATTACTGGTCATGATTTACAGGTTGGTTGAGAGACATCTCCAATATCACTATTTGATATTGTAAGGATTTAGGACTCCACGGGACACTTGATTTATTGTAATCAAACCTTGTTTTACAAGATATCTTACAACCTATTCTAAGTTCAATGTACAAAATATTCTTTAACATACTTTTGACACGTCAAAATAAAAACGAAGTTAGACCTGCCGCTACAGCTCTCCCTGATTAGTTTTCTGCTAAAACGGATTCATCTTCCCGATACTTTCTTAAAGGGAATGCACAGCAAAATATGCACTTCTATTGAATTTAATCAACATTTGAACTAAGGCGTGGGCCATTTGTGTCACCAAAGAATGAAATATCAATTTCATTGCTATGTTTGTAGCGACTTATCTGAAAATCCCATCATGTGACTTGAGTCTGAATCACTTGGTTTTGATTTTGCTTGGAAGACCTGGCATCACATTGTTGTCATTTTAATTATCCAATGATATGAAATATTTGTACTTTCACTTCCCATCTTAATTTTAATGGGTACTGCCCAATTACTTTAATTCCCAGATGAAACAAGCAACTCTTCAGATATTTAGCTCCAGAGATGGACAAAGATTCAAAATGTATTTTAAAATAAGACACCAAATACCTTAATTTTAAAATACAAAATACAGCAGCCACACCATGCATGAAAATAAACTACTGTATTTTTGTATTTTAAAAATACTGAAAATACTTTTACAAAGGAGCATAAAATCACTTTGCAAACCTTCCATCTATTGGCCTGTTTGATCTATCCCTTCACCAGTACACTGACTCAGTTGATTAAGTAGACAATGTTTGATAGCAACAGCTTGTTTCTGCCTAACGAGTCATGCGATAAATCTTACATATGCAACCAGTTAACAGATCAAATATTCACATATCCCTGTGATCACCCAGATGAAGGTTAGTTTTAAAGTTTAATGTTTAATGATTAACTAACAGTTTGCTAATGACTCATAGTTGTATCCTAATTTAGTTACTTGGTGTTTGGTAATGAAGGGCCTACTCTGCATCAGCTGCACTGACTCAGTGACAAACAAGAAGACAACTGATGGCACCTTTATTCATAGCAACTATTTTCTAAGGTATTAATCATTTAATTGTTAATCATAAATATAATAATAAATGATGTGTCAGACAGTCATTCATGCAATGGTGTGCAAAATCATGATCCTACTAAACAGCTATTTCAATTAGGGTACAATCATTTAGCAATCAATTATTAATCAATCAATCAATCATTGGACACCTATTTGGAGATAGAAACAGTTTAGCACTTTGTCAACAATTATTAAATTATCAAAATATTTTGATTTTGAATGTAGCCAGAAACATAATCATAAAGTAGCAACAGAATTTGTCAAGGAGTATTAACCCATTAACTCCAACCACTGAATCTACTGAGAGCCTCAAAATATAGGTATAGAGAACACATACACATTAACAGTTCATGTAAAGTTTTGGTGTTCGTTTTAGTAGCCTGGGCTAAATCGTTTACCATTTTACATAATGTTCTCACTCAATCACTCTCTCACCCACACTCACACATATGTTTGACTGTTTTTGGTAGAACTTCTGAACTGTTTTGGAATACCTGGTCTGTAGTATTCTCTATTGTAGTATTCTCTATTGGAGAATAGTGTTCTTACTACACTATTAAAAAGTATAGCAATCTATGCTAAAAGTCGATGGAAAGCTGGCAACCTACTCGTTTCTCACTTTGACCTTCTTCTTCGTGTATGAGTCAACTTTCTGTTCTGATCTATGCAAGTCTGGGCAAATTACTGAGTAGGCACCAATCAGAGGCAGCATTTTTATGATGTCATCATGTAGACTTCTCACAAAGTATTTTACAGTATTTCTGAACTACAAAATAGAAAACAGAAAAGGTTTTTGATACAAAATATGAAGCCATATTCATCAACACTATCAAATACAAATTACATAATTCTTTTGTATTTGAAATATGTGTTTCAAATACATGTATCATAAATACTGCCCATCCCTGGTTAGCTCAACACTTGGGTTGTTACAAACTGTCCCAGCAGCAAGTGAGGACCACCACTTACCGGTAAGTAGCTAGCTAAGTTAGCTAGCAATGGTGTAGCAATGGTGTAGCTAGCATCCATATGATATTATCTCCCAGAACATCAATATGACAATCTGTTTTAGTTGGGTAATTACCAAGGTGTAATGTCATCATCTTTATTACTCCTGATTTATTTGATACTTTTTGTTGATGCTCTACAGTCCATGAGTAGAAAGGTTACTGTAGTTAGCTGATATAAAAAAGCTTTTGCCTGGGGCAGCCAGGTGACAACAGGGTTATTTGGCTTGCTTGTTAAGAGTGTCATTTGTAATCTATTCAGCAGTTGGACGCCTCTATGTTGTACTGCAATACTAGCCCTCTCAATGAGGCATTCATTAGCTATGGGCAGATGAAAAAAAGCAAAAAGAATATGGATATGAATTTGCTCTATGGATGGTTCTGAGGCTCAAAAAATTAAAAATATGTTAACATAGTGTACTGCGTTAAAAATGTATTACGTTAAGCTTTTAAAATGAATTGCGCACATTAACCTGTTAACTTTGACAATCTTGTTTTAATTTGAAAAGCTCCGGGGACCTGGTTAAGATACATGTCATCACTGACTGTTAATTACCAGACTCAACTGTAAAAAATCCTTTCATCTCCAGAATGATATTAAGCGCTCCTCCAGATCCACACACTGAAAACAGAATTTTCCCTTTTAAAGTGGCCATCCCTTTCCCTGACCAAATTCCCACAGAGAACACAGGGGCTGATCTTCTTTACCAAAGGGACCGATTAGAGCTGGGTTTCCCAAACCTTTAGAGCAGGGTTTCCAAATCCTGGTCCTGGGGACCCAAAGGAGTTCACGTTTGTGTTTTTGCCCTAGCACTCATGCACCTGATTCAAATGTTGCCCTACCACATACACACTTGATTGACATAATCAACCTATCACCAAGTATCTAATTTGAATCAGGTGCATGGGCAAAAACGAAAACATGCACCCCTTAGTGTCCCCAGGACCAGGATTAGGAAACACTGCATTAGAGGACACTGTATGGTCATGATTCAAAATCATAAGCAACTTATTCTTTTGCTTTTGAATTACATGATGCGTTAGTAATCTTGAGCCATGTGCCATGCAGCAACGTGGAAGGCGTTGACAGCTGAATATCAGATGGCAACAACCGTCTAACATGTATCTCATGTCTTGGAGTGGCAGAGCTGACAGTGTAATTGTAATTAGCAAAACTCTTGTTCATGTCATTAAGTTTGGTGTTTGTATTCCATAGTCACTATGCCTGTTTTATCTGATGTCCAAGATCTTTTTTTTAAGCCATTTGTCAGCACAGCTTTAGAGTCACAAGCCAATGATAATATTGATAATGTATTTCACAAACAGGCAGTTAGGAAGGAAATACAGATGGACACACACAAACACACACACACACACACATGCACGCACACCACACAATCTAAAACATACACACCACAATAACTCCCAGATTTGTCAAATCTGGTGCAGTCCTTCATTACAGGCCTGTTGACAGTGGTTGCTAAGTGACAATCTCCAATCTCAATCTCCGTCTTGCAGAGAGGGAGCTAACGGCCGTGAGGCGTTCGCTGACCTCACTTGAGAGGTTGATTGTGGTTGTACAAGAGCTAAGACACATAAACACTCTCAGACAAAGAGCGGGGTCAAACCGTGGTGCCAGGGCTGTTGAAATGAGACGTTCACATCCAGTAAATATTGACTCTACAAAGCAAATGTTTAACTTTGTGTTCCTTTAAGTGACTGCACTTCTGATTTGAGCTAAGCAGACAGTTAATTTTGTGATGTATTGATTTAGCGTGCAGCGATATGTTTTAACGCCAAGCATGGCAGCACTGTTACTCTGTGTTGAATGCATGTGTGGGTGCGTGTGCATGTGTGTTTATTTGGATTTGTGTGTGTGTGCGTGTCGCTGTGTTTGTGTGTGTGATAAAAATACTTTGACTGCATGTATACAATTAATTGAACGTGCGTAAAGTCGCAAATGGTCAGCGCTGTGTTTAAGGAAAAAGTCAGCAAAATGTCTGTGTTGTTGATGTATTTACGAATGTAAGGGCATCATTCATAGTTTGGCTCCCTCACTGTAAACTGCAGTCCAGTCGAGCGCCAGCCCCTCTTAACTTCATATAAACTCAATCCAGAACAGATATTGAGTCAGTTGCCAAATCGCCAACTCAGCAGTCCTATGGTCTGGTCTTGTCAACGCTGCTGTTGCACATACGCTTAGAATAGTACAAGAAAAGAGAAATTTGATCCAAGCCTTCGGGCAATTCTTCTCTGAATTTGATCCATAACACGGAATTAGTATACTCTATTGAGGTTGTGGGAGTCAGGACTCTCTTGAGTTTAAGGTGAGGTCACCTGCTAATTGTCGCTGTCAGTCAGACTGTCTCTCTTTGTGTGTGGTTGTGTATGTGTGTAGGTGTATGTGTTTTGGTTAATTCGTTTAGTAAACACATCATATAAAATTGAGACTATACATATACAGCTCTGGAAAAAATGAAGAGACCACTGCACCTTTTTCTTTCCTTTCCAAAAATGTTGAAAAGGAAAGTTTTGAGTGAGGAACAGAAGCTTTCAATTTGCAGTGGTGTCTTAATTTTAACCCTTCTGTTATTCACTCAAAACCTTTCTTTTTGACTTTTTTGGAAAGGAAATAAAAAGGTGCAGTGGTCTCTTCATTTTTTCTGGAGCTGTATATCTACACTACCATTCAAAAGGCAGAGTTGTAAAGAAAAAGCCAAATCTCAGACTGGCCAATAAAAATAAAAAAAAGTTAAAGATGAGCAACAGAACACAGACTGGACAGAGGAAGAACTCTGCCTAGAAGGCCAGCATCCCGGAGTCGCCTCTTCACTGTCGATGTTGAGACTGGTGTTTTGTGGGTACTATTTAATGAAGCTGCCAGCTGAGGACCTGTGAGGCATCTGTTTCTCACACTAGAAACTCTAATGCAGTGTTTCTCAACCCCGCTCCTGGGCGCCCCCCTGCCCTGCATGTTTTAGATCTGTCCCTGCTCTGTCACACCCGATTCAAACGATCAGCTCATTATCAAGTCCTTCATGAGCTACATCAGGTATGTTAGGGCAGGGAGAGATCTAAAACATGCAGGGCTGGGGGGCATCCAGGAGCGGGGTTGTGAAACACTGCTGTAATGTATTTCTCCTCTTGCTCAGTTGTGCACCGGGACCTCCCACTCCTCTTTCTATTCTGAAATAGAATGTTTGTGCTGTTCTGTGAAGTACACAGCGTACACAGCGTTGTACTACATCTTCAGTTTCTTGGAAATTGCTCGCATGGAATACCCTTCATTTCTCAGAACAAGAATAGACTAACGAGTTTCAGATGAAAGTTCTTTGTTTCTGGCCATCTTGAACCTGTACTCAACCCCACAAACACTGATGCTGAAGATACTGTACTAGTCTAAAGAAGGCCATTTTTATTGCTTCTTTAATCAACACAGCAGTTTCCAGCAGTGCTAACATAATCGCAAAAGTGTTTTCTAATGATCAATAGGCATTTTAAAATGATTAACTTGGATTAACAAACACAACATGCCATTGGGACACAGGACTGATGGTTGCTGATAATGGGCCTCTGTGTACCTATATAGATATTCCATTCACGAGTTTCCAGCTACAATACAATTCCAGCTACAATACAATAATCATTTACAACATTAATAATGTATTAACACTGTGTTTCTGATCAATTTGATGTTATTTCAATGGACCAAAAAATGTGCTTTCTTTTCAAAAACAAGGATATTGACTAAAGAAGTGACCCCAGACTTTTGAACTGTAGGTAATATGTATACTTGCATATTTTCTATAAAAATACCTTTAAAAGACAAGCAAATTATCATGTCTTTCATTCAATTACATTGTGAGCTATGATGGTTGCCCTTTGCTGAGGTAAAGACATTGGATGTCATTGCGTGTACACCTCAGTGCAACTATTACAAAAATGTTTTTTTTGAACAATACCAACGAGGCGTCCACAAGGTTGATAAATAGGAGGGATTGTTTAGTCGTTCATCACCTGTCTACTTTGTGCAAATATGTACTTGCACAAATGGGGAAGTAAACATTTTGAACAGTTGAACTGGAACTAAACATCAAGTACACATTTAGAAGATTAGAAGTACACATTCTTCATCATTCATACTTGCACTAATGAAGCCTGTTTTACAGTGTTCAACTAACTTGAACTTACCGTGTTTGTTTTCTGTCTGAATTGTTTATCTGTCAACCAAGGGCGTAGGAGCAGGGGGGACAGGGGGGACAAGTCCCCCCCCCAATGTTAGAAGCAAATAAATTGGTCTCCCTACAATAATAAAAACATTTTTCAAACATTTTAAATGTGTCCCCTCCCCCCTATATGAAAGTCACTCCTACACCCTTGCTGTCAACATAAAACTCCTTGTATCATGTACCTTCACCAGACATGGACTATGCAGATTTTTAGTGAAGACCAATTACAGCATGTTTTTTGTTGTTAAATCAGTTATTTTGTGTTGCTTTATGGGCGTCACCATTCCAGACTGTGGCCACATAATGCCTTGATCATCAATACTCTGATGGATCCTATAAGGATTTCATTGGAACACAGTAATACACAGAACAGGGCGCATGATCCTTGCTAGCTAAATACCTTCTATAAACACTTCAAATAATATAAAGTGTCCTGGCATTCACCAAATCTGATGACAACAAAGTCTATTTTAGGGCCGTCTTGAGCTTCATACTGTACATACTGCGGAAATCATCCCAGAGCTTTTGTATATATTGTAGTCATCTATCTAGAAAAAAAACAGTTTTTCGTGGAAAGTAAGTGGTCCCAACTGTGAATTCAAGGTACAGGAAAAAAGCTTCTCATGTCATAGTGATCCACCTCCAAATGACTTGGCATGTGGGAAAACAGGGAACATCTAACTGTGTGCCAAAAGAGAAGTGTTTAAATTCCCCCGCAGCTGAGACAGAGACAAATGTTTACAGGTTTAAATGGATGACCACTATTTATTATATTGAGATTCATAAATACACACGAGTCATGGCGTGATGAATGAGAACACAGCCTTCCAAAATACCCAAGAGAACGGCATGCTGGGACAGTAGCCCAGGACCCACTTAGAGACGAAGAAGATTTACGAAGAGTTGAGGAGAAAGGAGGAAAAGTAAAGTGACCAAAATGGCGGATAGGAGAGAAGAGATTGAAGGAGAGCAGCAGAGAAAGGAGGAGAGGAAAAGGGGGAGAGGAGAAAAAAGTTAGTAAGTTCTTTAAAAGAGAAAGGGGTGGTTGAAGAGAGAAATCACCATTGGAAGCAGATGGAAAAAGAGAGTGATATGGAAGAAAGAAAAGGGGGCTAACAGTAGACTGACAATGCATTATCGAATCTTTATATACAATGTATTATCACGTTTTACACAGTGTATTATCACATGCTGCATACAGTGTATTATCACATGTTGTATACAGTGTATTATCACATATTGTATAGTGTATTATCACATGTTGTATGCAGTGTATTATCACATGTTGTATACAATGTGTAATCACATGTTGTATAGTGTATAATCACATGTTGTAAACAATATTATCACATGTTGTAAACAGAGTATTATCACATGTTGTATACAGTGTATTATCACATGTTGTATACAATGTATTATCACATGTTGCATACAGTGTATTATCACATGTTGTATACAATGTATTATCACATGTTGTATACAGTGTATTATCACATGTTGTATACAGTGTATTATCACATGTTGTAAACAGTGTATTATCACGTGTTGTAAACAGCATATTATCACATGTTGTATACAGTGTATTATCACATGTTGTATACAGTGTATTAGCACATGTTGTATACAGTGTTTTATCACATGTTGTATACAATGTATTATCACATGTTGTATACAGTGTATTATCACATGTTGTAAACAGTGTATTATCACATGTTGTATACACTGTATTATCACATGTTGTATAGTGTATTATCACATGTTGTATAGATTAGATTAGATTCAACTTTATTGTTATTGAACAGTACAAGTACAATACAACAAAATGCAGTAAGCATCTAACCAGAACTGCAAATAGAAGGCAGAAAATTTACAAGTATTTACAAGTAGAAAGTATATGTATGTTACAGGTGGAATGTGTAGATGTGCAATGAAGGCAAATGCAGTACAAATGCCAATACTAAATGTGCAATTAAGGCAAATAGAGGAGGGCATAAAGTTTACAAGTATAAGGTATAGTGTGTTACAAGTGGGATAGCAGTTGTTCGGTTACAAATCGCAATTTCTAAATGGCATACAAGATGTGCAAATGAGGCAAATGAAGGAGTACTGCAGTAGGTTAGCATGAGCAACCACGATGCAGAGGTAGCAGCACTAAGGTCCTCGACATAGACATGCGTGTGTAACAACTGTACAAATGCAAGTACGATGGCAATACCTAACGTGCAAAGAGACAAATTGAATGTACAAGGTGCATGTGCAACTGAAATGCAGGGATAGCAGCAGAGAGGTTCCTGAGGTAGACAAGTACCTGTAACCACTGAAAACTTCCATTATCAGGCTTTACAAGACAGTGTCAAAGTAGTACAAGGGAGTAGTGCAACAAGGTCCCTGAGAGGTGGTGGTGGGGGGGGGTATGGTGAGTGATGGGTCACAGACTACTCTGGGTCACAGAGTTCAGCAGGGTTACAGTGTATGGGAAGAAACTGTTCCTGAGCCTGCTGGTGCGGGACCGAAGAAACCTGTGCCACCTGCCTGATGGTAGGAGGGCAAACAGTTTGTGGCATGGGTGTGAAGGGTCCCTGATGATCCCACGTGCCCTGCACAGACACCGTTTGTGCTGGAGTTCTGCAATGGCAGGAAGCTGGGCACCAGTGATGTGCTGGGCGGTTTTCACCACCCGTTGCAGGACCTTCCGGCCAGCTATGGAGCAGCTGCTAAACCACACTGTGGTGCAGTTTGTCAGAATCCACTCGATTGTGCAGCGGTAAAAGTTCACAAGGATCTTGGATGACAGGTGGGCTTTCTTTAGCCTCTGCGGTACCTTTTTGATCAGAGCTGAGGAGTTGAGGGTCCAGGAGAGGCCCTCAGAAATAACACCCAGAAATTTGAAGCTGGACACACGCTGCACCTCAGTAACATCAAAGAGGACTGGGGCGTGGCTGCAGCCTTTAGACTTCCTGTAATCCACAATGAGCTCCTTGGTATTTTTTGTTTTGAGGGCCAGGTTGCTGTCAGTGCACCATGCCACCAGGCACGTGACCTCCCTGTAGGCTGACTCATCATTGTCACTGATCAGGCCTACCACCGTGGTGTCATCTGCGAACTTGGCGATGGTGTTGGAACTGTGTACAGGAACGCAGTCGTGGGTGAAGAGGGAGTACAGGACAGGGCTCAGCACACAGCCGTGTGGAACACCAGTGTTCAGGATCATGGTGGAGGATGTGAGGTTGTCTAACCTGACAGAATGGGGTCTGTTGGTTAGGAAGTACAGAGTCCAGTTGCAGAGAAAGGGTCTGATGCCCAGGTCATGGAGTTTGTTGACCAGCCTAGAGGGGATGACAGTGTGAACTGAAGTCTATGAATAGCATCCTCACATAGGTGTTGTTTTTGTCCAGGTGGGTCAGGGCAGAGTGTAAAGCCATGGAGATGGTGTCCTCTGTAGACCTGTTCAACCAGTAAACTGGTAGGGATCCAGTGTTGGGGGGAGGCAGGACTTAAGGTGGGCCAGAACTAGTCTTTCAAAGCACTTCATGATCGTGGGGGTGAGTGCAACTGGTCGGAAGTCATTCAGGCTAGACGCGGTTGACTGCTTCAGCACTGGCACATTGGCTGTGGTCTTCAAGCACTTTGGAACAACCAGTGACATGTTGAAAATGTTGGTAAAGACCTCGGCCAGCTGCCCAGCACATGCTCTGAGCACACGCCCGGGGACGCCATCAGGACCAGCAGCCTTGCGGGCATTCACCCTGCTCAGTGCAGACAACACTTCTGCGGTGGATAGTCTGAGGGGGGGACGTCTGGGGGGAGTTCAGCTTTAATGGTTGGCTCTTTGTTGTCCCTGTCGAAGCGTGCGTAGAACCTGTTTAACTCGTCGGTGAAGGAGGCATCGCTGGCTGTGGGGTAGGGTTCTTTGGCCGGTAGTCAGTATACAGTATCACATGTTACATAAAATGTACTGTATTATCACATGTTGTATACTGTGTATTATCACATGTTGTAAACAGCGTATTATCACGTTATATACAGTGTATTATCAAATGTTGTATGCAATGTATATTCACACGCAGTGTATACAGTGTATTATCACATGTTATATACAATGTATTACCACATGTTGTATACAATGTATTATCACATGTTATATACAATGTATTACCACATGTTGAATACAGTGTATTATCATATGTTCTATACAATGTATTACCACATGTTATATACAATGTATTACCACATGTTGTATACAGTATATTATCACATGTTATATACAATGTATTACCACATGTTGTATACAGTGTATTATCACATGTTATATACAATGTATTACCACATGTTGTATACAGTATATTATCACGTTATATACAATGTATTACCACATGTTGTATACAGTATATTATCACAAGTTATATACAGGGTATTGTCACATTCCATGCTGAAAGAAACATGACACCTTTAGCGTCTCATCCTTAACATGGTCTAGTCTTATGAATATGGGTTGCTAACATGAAGATCGTGGCAGTGGGTGATATACTACATTATTATATCAAATTATTTGTATTTATTAAATGTATTAATATTACATGTATAACATGTATTTAATAGTTTGTACATTATATTTTATGTATTACATGTATTTGCTAGTTTGTGTTGGTGTGTGTTTTGGGGAGGGGGTTAAAATAAGAACTAGTTATAAGGTGGCCATGAAGTATGACCATCAAACTGCACATTCAAAAGATTGCACTGTATGATGATGACGATGATGACTTTCTGGGTAAGCTGATGAGCCATATGATGTCAAAGGGAAGAAACAATCAAACGACTTCTTTGGTTACAATTTCATATCTGATGTCTATGGTCAAGTGACCAGAGACCTGGGCTAAACTACATGGTTACTGGCCATAGGCAGGACATTCACCCAACAGCTCCCCGGTCCATCTGATCCACCCATCCAAGATCCCAGTGAGCTATGAAACTGCCAAGCCAGCACTGTCTGACTGTCTGGGCACTGCGTCTGGTTAGATTCTGGATTTTATTTTGTGAAGGGCACAAGCAACAAAGAGGGTTATATTTTCTGTGCCAGGAACGCCATGCCACAGGCACCTCCAGGCTGTTCAAAAGGCCCTTAAATCAAATCCCAGACCACGTTAGGTTGGGAAGGAGAGCTCCTTTCTGTTAATGGAGCATTTAATTGTCTCCTGACTTTCTGCTCCTCTTTCCCCCTCATTTAGATCACACACCGCATATCTGAATGGAAATCTGAATGGAAAAAAAGAGAACTAAAAAACTGCACTGCATGCAATTATTGTCAGTCTGAAGTACTATTTTTGGGGCGCTGAGTGAGTTATGTATGAACTTATTAGAACGACCGTATCATTAGATCTGGTTTTTCCTTGGAAGCATGAACAGATAACTGTAAAATTACATCAGGTGGTTCGGAGAATTTGTTGTGTTTCATAGAACCTATATCATTCCAGTAATCTGGAGTGCCAGGGTTCCAGGAGCCGTGTGAGCCACTGCCATTTCATCCCCAAAATGTCAGTAAAAAAATTTAAATTTGACTTTTGACAACAAAAGCTCATGAGCGGCAAATTCTCAGAAATATAGGATGTTTAAAATGTCAGGATTAAACTATTCCCAGACTGAGACCTGTAAATGTACAAGTTTAATCCTGGAGGTTTGTGCTCTTAACCTTATGGAATACTCTGTTTTGCCCTCCAATCCTGTCAGTCTATCCTCATGTTCCTTGTTTCCTCTGACCTTTACTTCCTCTGGACTTTCCTCACAATCATTACACCTTGTACTCTCTGTCTCCGGTCTCTTTCTAAGACTCCTGTCGCATGACCTCGCCATGCCCTCTTCTCGTGGTCACTATGGCAACAACCTACAGGCAAACCCACCCCCTCACCAACTCTATTCTCCTCCCTCACCCGCTCTGGCGCTTCAACACTTCAACTCGGGGAAAATAACCGCAATTTGGGCTGTCGTAGGAGAGAGGCAGGTTATGACACATTACACAACACATAGGATCACTGGAGGCGATCGGGAGCTCAGATACGGTCAATTGTGGAACAACAAAGGCATTCACCTAAGCTTGGCTATGTAATTATTGCCCTAAACACAACTTTGTCACGAATCACTGTGTAATTACACAGTCTAATTATTTCTAACTGCAACATGACCCTACTGATCCCAAAGCTCAAGCAGAGGAGCACAAAACAATCAAATGAAATCAGAGATAAGTGGCCTGAAAAATAAACTAAGCGAGAGAAACTGACAAAAGTGTTTGGGAATGGCTCATAGGGAGAATGACTTGGCCAAATGTGTGTTTTTCTTCATGGGCTGAACACAGTAATTTTCTCGGACATTTCTGAGGCTGTCCAACTAGAATTTCTATTTTGCTGGAATGCATCCATAAACATATTGCCACCACAGTTATATATTGTTATCATGCCATCAAAACATTGCATTTCTGGGGTTTTGTAATCAAACAAACAGTACGTTTTTCTGCTTCACCATACTTTTTTTAAGAGCACAGAGTAAATCCTTTCATTTTGGGAAGTGAGCATTTTGTCCAGACGATGAAGTCCTCCACTGAGTTTTTTTTTCCTTTTCTTTCTTGCAACTCGTACATTCTGTCGGAGCAGTAATCGCCAACATGTGATGTGCCCCGAGTGGTCGTAACCCACAAGTTGTGATTGCATTTCATTGTTTTGTCAGTCTGAGCGGAACCTTGTCCCATTTGTGGGCAATGAATTTTAATGGACACCAACTGAAGTATACACAGCATGTTTAGTTCCACAGGACAAACAGAAGCCTTTTCTGTGGTGAAGTTTTGGGGGTTGATTTTGATCCTGTTAGTCTCAGTTGGTAGCGCATGGCACGTTCAAAGACAACGGTTTGATTTCTGCCCGGGCCACCCATTTCCAAAACGTATGCTTGACTGTAATATGCTCTGGGTCGGAAAAGGATCACCAAATGACATTTATTATGGTGAACCTAACTGTACTGACTTCACCACTGCGTCGTTCAGAGGCCCCCCGTACGGAAAATCTTCAAAATGCTTGCTCTCACTCTGTATGTCACTCGGAAAATGAGTGTCTGCTAAAATTTCAAACACGACCCGATATCCTTACGTGAGGGAAAACCCCCATAATGCCATAGAGAGTGTCCAATCATCTGATTCTAATTAGATCAGAGGAACAGCGTGCACACAGACTGCCACTTGGGAACAGTGAAACAGGGGGAGAGCCCAGTGTGATCACACACAACAATTACACTGAGGCTAAATCCCCACACGTTCACCATTTGCAGGGGTGAAACCCAGACCTTGGCAATGCACAGG
Organism: Esox masquinongy; assembly: GCA_016801175.1. NCBI lineage: Eukaryota > Metazoa > Chordata > Actinopteri > Esociformes > Esocidae > Esox > Esox masquinongy. Next base: position 54,589 of record JACXGI010002015.1, on the reverse strand, counting down.
GCGGATGGCGTCCAACAAGCACTACAGCCAGCCCAGCTCACCACTGCCGTCCCGCACGGAATGAAGCCGTGCGTTGTCTCACGCCGTGGCTTTAATCGAAGGTGCGTGGAGGCGATGAAAACACGCGCACCCACACACACCTCTTGATTGGCCCTCTGGGCATTGGTGGTTTTTGGGGCCCTGATGTGTCATGTCTGCAGGCGACTCGGTGGTGTTTTTTTCTTGGTCTAGTCTTCAGAACGCCTTGACTGCTCTGAAGCAGCAGATGACACTCCGTGTTTTTTGTCTTTCCCCTTTCTGCCCTACGAGTCCTTTCATTTGACGCAGAGGAAAGAAAAATATACTCTCCGTGGATCTCTCTCCTTCCTATCTTCCAATTCCCACACTTCCTTAGCCACTAGCTTGGTTTGCATTTAGCGTATTGACAAAACTTTATCAAAATACTTAATTATGTAAAACAGGGGCTTAATTTGTTAATCGGAAGTTCCCGGAAACACATTGGGGGCACGCGAGAGACATGGATCCGGTTGGCAAATCGACATGAATAGGCTACAGCACATCGATAGCGCAAATAGCGGAAAACAAAAAGCTAAAACTTTCACAATCTTGTCAGGCAGTGCCAAGAAGATGCAGGAATAGTCAACTTTATGAACTCTGATTGGTTTCAGTAGAATGTTTACAGTGCAAAGCAAACACAGTGATGGAAAAAGACAAGTCATGCGTAGCAGACCGGATCTGTGAAAAGTAGGTGCCGGAACAAACTGAGAAAAATCTGAGAGATGCTTGTTCCGGCAGGATCCGGCTCAAATTAACCACGGTGTAAAACCATCCTTTAGACTGAACTGTTCTATCAAGACTCTAAGAGGCAGTGTTGGAACAGCCAGGTATTAGCTGTCTACTGTTAAGCTAATGATTTAGTCCCTCTAGAGCTGTTCATAACCATCTTTTTTTCACTTTATCTGACTGAAAGTGTTGACGTGTCTGGGTTTGATAGAAAGCCTCTTATGCTGGTAAAAGGAGCCACATGTCTGTCTCTGCAAAAGGAGCTGCAGGAAAAAAAAAATGATTTGGTGCCTGTCTGGCTTAAATTCAGGGAAACAACCTTGCATCATTCTGCAGCAAGACCACTTCAGTTTGTATGGTTCGCACAACAACTTGGCTAGTAGATAAGCAGAGCACGTTTGCACCAATGACACATCACTCATCACGCGGGGAGTAGCAGCGTCAAGTTTTGTTTGAGGCATTTGGCTCGGTTTGAAAGGGAGACGGTTTTGGATGTTTCTTTTATTTTACGTTTTGGATGCACCCTCGAACACCTGATGACAGATAGGCTCATACGAAGGGAATACGAAGAATAGACTTTGATTTTCTCATTCCGGACCTCATTACAGAAGGCTCTGCCTGGGGGCCTTGAGGAGCCGTCCGTGTGTATGGTGCGTCTAGGCCAGCAGTAGGAGAGAACATCGTTTGATGCCGTCTTGGGTCTCAGTTTGCGGTACTTAATCTTCATTAGATTGAGCAGCTATATCTTAGCATAAAAGACGTCATTTAACGGTGTCATGTACTGCTTTGATACACTTGAGGGTGATTCCAAGATGTGCTGCATTTAGTAGAGATCAAAACAGTAATACATGGGAGTCTATGACATGGAAGTCTGTGCCAGGTCCACATGTAGACAAAGGCTATCGGTGTCTGAATTTTGGTCTGTAGCTGAAGAGAAATGTGCTGAAAACAAGCTGACCGACAGTGTTTCTCGTTGCTAACTATAACCTGCGCTGCACTCAGTTGCCTCTCAGTTGATCGGAACATATCAGCATAATAGTACAACTAAGCCAGGATTAAATGCCATGAAACGTAGGTATGTCTGAGTGCACAGACACACATTCAGCCAACGAGGGATTTCCCTAACAACTTTCTATCATACCAAGAATAGATGAAATACACTCTCCGGCCACTGTATAAGATACACCTGCTCGTTAACTCAAATAGCCAAACAGTCCATCTTATGTGCAACTCAATATATAAAAAATGCAGACGTCATCAAGAGGTTTAGTTTTTGTTCTAACAAACACTGGAATGGGCAAGACACGTGATATAAGCGACTTTGACAGTGGTGTGATTGTTGAGGCCAAATACTCAAATAACCACTCTTTGAAGGGCATATCTGAAAGCACAATGCATCGAACCTTGAAGAAGATGGCGGCAAAAATGGATTCTACACGGTACTAGATAGGTGTACCTAACAAAGTAGTTTTTGAGTGTTTATAGAACATACATATCCTTCAATTCAGTTCAGTTCAGTCGATTCATTACACAAAAATGGTTAATATCCGTGATAAAATACAGGACATGCAGAAATCATAAGGACATCCTTAGTTGTACACCTTACAATAACAGTTAAGTAGCATTTTGAATTGTGCTGTGTATCCATGTGTATCTGAATAACGTACATTTCAAAACAAATCTGTACAATTTTACATGTAATTTCCATTGGTGTACCTGATTTTAATGAATACATAAACTTCTGTTAACGTCCAGTGTAGCTCTCTTGAATGACCGTGCCACTTGCAAAACCAGGATTCTGAGTTTGATTCCCGCAGGGGATAAGAGTGTTTGCCAAATTACTTTACTGTAAACCTTTTGTGCTTACAGTAGCTTCATTTTATTATTTTCTTTTTTACCAGGTGACTACAGATCCTAATTTGCAGCATAGTCCTGGGAAGGTCACAATAGAAACAACACGGCATGATTTCTCATCACATTCGTATAAAGTCTAAAAGTAAGCACACAAGAGAAGTAAATTGTACATTCATATAAACATTGTAAGTACACCACATAACAGAGAAATTAAACAATACATAAAAAGCACACATTCACAGACAGACACATTCCCCAAAGAAAATGTCTCCCAGCAGCTGTCTAAAGTGCCCAAACGACACCAGTTCCTAAGTCTTAAAAGTACATTGTAACTACTTCCACATGTGAGGTGCGAAGAAAGCAAAAAGCGTTCTACCTAATTCGGTGGAGCTCATAGGGCTCTCTGGGGTTAACCATCCCTGAGCCCAGGTCTGGTTGCATTGCTCTTAGCGACTCTACAGACAGACTGCTCACTTTCTGATATGGAGTAGAGTGATGAGTACTCAACCTGTCCCTGGCACCGAAACGTTAAGCACTATGGAACACTGCATTTGAACGCTTTAACACAGTGGCAGAGGCTGGCTTGCAGACGGCGTCTCTATAATCTATCACCGAAGGAACAGTTGATTCAACAACTTGTTTTCTCTAATTTAACGAGAAACACAAACTTTTCCTTAAAAACCACACTTTAACTACTTACTTTTAACTAGCTCACCAGCACATACTTTAAAAGGAAGCCTATCTTCAGTCTAGAGGCCCAGATATTTATACACAGGAACGCAAGTTTATAAATGCATAAATCATCAGATACATTATAGCATGCATTAGATAATAACATGTACTCGGTTTGGCCCGGATTAAGTGCCAGTTTCAGATCAACACAGGCATTCTGTTAAGGCACTTGAGACTGATTGAGGCTCATAGAGGACGTGGTCGGCCATGGGGGCAACAGTGTTCTGGCATGGAGAGAGACAGAGGGATAGGCCACTGGACAGGGGTAGAGCACCCCTGGAGTTGGTGGCAGAGGAGGAGGACACTCCTGGGGTGACTGCATCAACGTCAGGGCGGCATCCTGGTGGTGGTTGGGACGGAATGGGTAAGGCACCCTCCATCTGGCTGATCAGTTCATATTAATTCCAAAGCTTCAGATAATTGCATTCTACATATGGAAGATCTAACATACGTCAGACAGACACGTTACTGAATACAGCCTTGACATCTAATCTCGACTGGTGCCTCCTCTTCGTTAGGCCCACTTTCCATAGGGAAATCCTAAACTAACTAGTTTACACTGTCTCATTTCTTCGGCCCTGCCGTGTGGTCTCCCCTGCCCTACCTCCATCTCTGCTCTCATTCCTTCCATTCCCTCTCCACTAAAACCCTTTTCATTGCTTAGCCATGTCTGTGCGTAATGACAAACCGAACACTTCTCTATTGGAGATATGACTTAACCAAAGTTCAGAACACACTGTTCGCTCTCGCCCCAACATCTGTTTCAATATGTGATTTCATCCAAAGTGGAACATTGAATTATATGATTGATCATCCCTGACTTTTAATTATGCTTAACAGTTTAGCCCCTCTCTTGAGTGTTAGTCACCCCTTTAATTAGGCTATGCAATCATCATGAAAATGTCCGTACCACACAGACAAAACACGTTGTATAATCAGTACATTCTCAAAAGAATTAATCAACACAAATCTCCCAGCAAAAGTCCACCATCACTTGTGTGGATATATATTCAGGCATTACTATGCCTTTTCGGATATAGACAATGGGGGATGACAGAGGCAACAGTGTTTGCTCATTCAAACCCTTGCTGGGCGGGGTGGTGGTGTGCACACGAGACAGCCTGTCCAACCTTAGACCACAGTCAAGTCCTCCGCTTTATCCTAACTAGTACTGGAAGGGGGGGCTAACGTTTCTCATTGCCGTCCATCGAGGACCTGCATGAGTCCAGGATGAGGAGGTGTCAGACCAGACACTATGTCAAGGCAAGACGTCATGACGTTTGGGCTATTTCTAAGTCTATTATTTCAAGGTTTCAGACGCTAGGTCAAGCTGGTGTTTTTGTTTCCCTTTGCCCGCCATTTTATGGTTGCCACGTCGTGTTGAATACCCACACGACTGAGACCGTGTACATTGGTTTTGGGTTTACAATGGTTTTGGGAGATAAGCATGATGTGCTGCACAGCTCTGGAAAAAATTAAGAGACCACTGCACCTTTTTCTTTCCTTTCCAAAAAACTTGAAAAGGAAAATTTTGAGTGAGGAACAGAAGCGTTCAATTTTCAGTGGTCTCTTAATTTCAACTCTTATGTTCCTCACTCAAATCCTTCCGTTTCGACCACTTTGGAAAGGAAAGAAAAAGGTGCAGTGGTCTCTTAATTTTTTTCCGGAGCTGTACATATATATATATATATATATACAGGTACATATATATATACAGGTGCTGGTCATATAATTAGAATATCATCAAAAAGTTGATTTATTTCAGTAATTCCATTCAAAAAGTGAAACTTGTATAATGTATACATTAATTCCACACAGACTGATATATTTCAAGTGTTTATTCCTTTTAATTTTGATGATTATAACTGACAACTAGTGAAAACCCCAAATTCAGCATCTCAGAAAATTAGAATATTGTGAAAAGGTTCAATATTGAAGACACCTGGTACCACACTCTAATCAGCTAATTAACTCAAAACACCTGCAAAGGCCTTTAAATGGTCTCTCAGTCTAGTTCTGTAGCTACACAATCATGGGGAAGACTGCTGACTTCACAGCTGTCCAAAAGACGACCATTGACACCTTGCACAAGGAGGGCAAGACATGAAAGGTCATTGCTAAAGAGGCTGGCTGGTCACAGAGCTTTGTGTCCAAGCACATTAATAGAGAGGCGAAGGGAAGGAAAAGATGTGGTAGAAAAAAGCGTACAAGCAATAGGGATAACCGCACCCTGGAGAGGATTGTGAAACAAAACCCATTCAAAAATGTGGGGGAGATTCACAAAGAGCGGACTGCAGCTGGAGTCAGTGCTTCAAGAACCACCACGCACAGACGTATGCAAGACATGGGTTTCAGCTGTCGCATTCCTTGTGTCAAGCCACTCTTGAACAAGACACAGCGTCAGAAGCGTCTCGCCTGGGCAAGACAAAAAGGACTGGACTGCTGCTAAGTGGTCCAAAGTTATGTTCTCTAATGAAAGTAAATTTTGCATTTCCTTTGGAAATCAAGGTCCCAGAGTCTGGAGGAAGAGAGGAGAGGAACAGAATCCACATTGCTTGAAGTTCAGTGTAAAGTTTCCACAGTCAGTGATGGTTTGGGGTGCCATGTCATCTGCTGGTGTTGGTCCACTGTGTTTTCTGAGGTCCAAGGTCAACGCAGCCGTCTACCAGGAAGTTTTAGAGCACTTCATGCTTCCTGCTGCTGACCAACTTTATGGAGATGCAGATTTCATTCTCCAACAGGACTTGGCACCTGCACGCAATGCCAAAGCTACCAGTACCTGGTTTAAGGACCATGGTATCCTTGTTCTTAATTGGCCAGCAAACTCGCCTGACCTTAACCCTATAGAAAATCTATGGGGTATTGTGAACAGGAAGATGCTATATGTCAGACCCAACAATGCAGAAGAGCTGAAGGCCACTATCAGAGCAACCTGGGCTCTCATAACACCTGAGCAGTGCCACGGACTGATCGACTCCATGCCACGCCGCATTGCTGCAGTAATTCAGGCAAAAGGAGCCCCAACTAAGTATTGAGTGCTGTACATGCTCATACTTTTCATGTTTATACTTTTCAGTTGGCCAACATTTCTAAAAATCCTTTTTTTGTATTGGTCTTAAGTAATATTCTAATTTTCGAGGAGATACTGAATTTGGGATTTTCATTTGTTGTCAGTTTTAATCATCACAATTAAATGAAATAAACATTTGAAATATATCAGTTTGTGTGTAATGAATGAATATAATATCCAAGTTTCACTTTTTGAATGGAATTACTGAAATAAATCAACTTTTTGATGATATTCTAATTATTTGACCAGCACCTGTATATGTTTATATATTCCTTAAACTGTATATCCTCACTATAAATTGGCTTAACTCCAGAGTTTTATGTTCACTGCATTTGTCTTTGTACTCTATGCTGATGTTAACTGTTTATTCTGCCTGCAAACTGTATAGATGTACTGGATAATGAACTTATTCATGTTCTCATAAATGTTGAGAAATTGTTTCTGGTCTCAGCAGACACATTACTCAGATGCGGGCAACAGCCTTAAACTGTCAAGATATCTTCCTCTCCTGCTCTTTAAAATCAGTGTACTCCTAATGTATCTTCTTAGTGGTGTAAGTATTCTGTTTCACTATTTATGTCTCAAGTCAGAGAATGGGCCATTCATCTGACACGACAGTGTTGCAAATCTCTACTCTCTCCTTTATTAATTCAATAAATCTTCCTAGAACAGAACTAGGCTTCTCGTGTGATGCCTGGCTCTTAAACATGTGTGCACTGCAAACAGAATGTCAATTCCACTACAGTCGATGTAAAGGACTCACTGCTAGCAGAATCAGAATAATCAGACAAAACACTGGCGAATATGCTACTTTGGCATGTGTCATACCCAAACATTATTTAGTCGTATACAGTCATATGAAAACATAAGTACACCCCATGGAAGGTTTTTATTATACATATCAATATGTTATCTTTACTTGTGACACTATTGTTAGATAAAGGTAACCTATGTTAATAAATGAAACTGAAATATCAGACTTTGCAGTCATTTATTCAAAAAATGAACAGGAATTAATTTTCATAGTGTATTTTTTACCAGATTATATTTCCACACACTTAAACCTTCTTTGTGAAATGGTAACTGCACATATTCTTTGAAGTTTAAATGTCTTGTTTGGAACTTAGACGTCACATTGAAAATGAATTCCCACCTACTGCAGTACAAGAAAGCTCTGAGTGCACTCTAAAATCAGAATTTGTATTTATTTATTGTAACCTTGTGTTACGCATGCAGGTACCCTGTATGTGCGTTTGTGTTTTTCCCTTCCTGCCGTTTCCCCAGGTGTCTCTTATGTTCCTGATTGTGCTCATTGGTGTTTCCCACCTGGCAGTAATGAGTGCAGCGCCTGACTGCTGAGGTGGACCAATCAGTGGACACCCCTCCTAATTGCACCACCTGTTCCTTTTTCCATTACCCAATCACATCACACATCCCCTGGTTTAAAAACCCAGTCAGTTGGTTCTCCCAGAGAGACTCTTTTGATTTACCCCACATGGACATAGACACTCTTGAGATACAGACCCTTTTTTGATAGACAGACACTTTGTTCATTCATACATCACTTAGTTTAGCACATACATCTCACTTTGTCCTCTTTCATGTGAGTATGTATTGCTGTGGTGTTTTGTTTGGTGTTGTCTAGTCAATTGTTTGCTGTGTGCTGTTTAGTCCTTGTTCAACCTGTGTGTTTTTGTTTATCCCTGTGTCCCTGGGAAAAGGGGGGTTTTAACAAGTCGCCCTTGGGCATACACAACCCGTAGGAAAACTTTGTCTAAAAACACTAGTTAGAACTGAGCGGACCACCCACTGTATTTTTGTATTAGTTAGTAGTCAGCTAAGCGGTTCTTGAGGCAGGCAAGTTCAGTTTAGGGGTGTTTTGACTATTTTATTTCATTTCTTGGGTCCAGCTCAGCCCCTTTTCCTTACCCCCTTTACCGTGTGTTTATAATAAACGTTTTATATTTGACGGTAGCTTTGGTTGTCTGTGTCGTTTGTTCTCACTGTTCCTGTACACTACACCACTTTGCATGAGTTTTATGTTACGGGTCTCTGTACCATCCACCCTAGACTGCTAGAGCCACAGGGTTCGTAAAACCTTGCTAATCACTTCTAAACGAGTTACAAATGTTTATATCTGCTAAAAGGATACTTTGTTACGAAGTGTCTGATCTACAAAATGTAATAATGAGTTATAAACAAATTAATTATTTCATTACTTTAAACTGACATACTGCTAAACATTTATGATTTATAAATATTTCCAAATGCTGATGGTACACTATATTTCACCATTTATATTACTTATTTAAAAGTGACAGATCAGTGAACATTCACTACTTGAGTTATACACCGATCAGCCATAACATAATGACCACTGACAGGTGACATGAATAACACTGATAATCTAATATATCCCACCCTCTGTAAGTGGGTGGGATATATTAGGCAGCAAGTGAACATTCTGTCCTCAAAGTTGATGTGTAAGAAGCAGGAAAAATGGGCAAGCGTAAGGATCTGAGCGACTTCAACAAGGGCCAAATTGTGATGGCTAGACGACTGGGTCAGAGCATCCCCAAAACTGCAGCCCTTTGTGGGGTGTTTCCGGTCTGCAGTGGTCAGTACCTATCAAAAGTGGTCCAAGGAAGGAAAAGTGGTGAACCGGCGACAGGGTCCTGGGTGGCCAATGCTCATTGATGCACATGGGGAGCGAAGGCTGGCCTGGTGGTCCAATCCAACCGACAAGCTACTGTAGCTCAAATTGCTAAAAAAGTTAATGCTGGTACTGGTTTGTTGCATATGAGGCTGAGTAGCCGCAGACCTGTCAGGGTGCCCATGTTGACCCCTGTCCACTGCCGAAAGCACCTACAATGGGCATGTGAGCATCAGAACTGGACCACTGGTCTGATGAATCACGTTTCCTTTTAAATCACGTGGATGGCCGGGTGCGTGCGCGTCGCTTACCTGGACAGCACATGGCACCAGGATGCACTATGGGAAGGAAGCAAGCCGGCGGAGGCAATGCGATACTTTGGGCAATGTTCTGCTGGGAAACCTTGGGTCCTGCCTTTCATGTGGATGTTACTTTGACACGTACCACCTACCTGAGCATTGTTGCAGACCATGTGCACCCTTTCATGGCAACGGTATTCCCTGATGGCATTGGCCTCTTTCAGCAGGATAATGCGCCCTGCCACGAAGCAAAAATGGTTCAGGAATGGTTTGAGGAACACAACAACGAGTTAAAGGTGTTGACATGGCCTCCAAATTCCCCAGATCTCCATCCAGTCGAGCATCTGTGGGATGTGCTGGACAAACAAGTCCCATCCATGGAGGCCCCACCTCGCAACTTAAAGGACTTAAAGGATCTGCTGCTAACGTCTTGGTGCCAGATACCACAGCACACCTTCAGAGCTCTAGTGGAGTCCATGCCTCGATGGGTCAGGGCTGTTTTGGCGGCAAAATTGTAACCTACACTATTAGGCAGGTGGTCATAATGTTATGGCTGATTGGTGTATATATTAATAACGCTGAAGGTATTACTTTTTTATGTGAAATACAAGTTAGTATATATAAATGAGTTGCTAACATCTACAACTGCTGAAAACTTATTTTAGTGACCGAATAATGTACGTCTGTCACGGTTTGTTAGGTGCAAGAAGTAATCGCAGGGAGGTTGGTAGTTAAACAGGCCCAAAAGGCAGATTTATTTAACCAAAAAAACAAAAAAGAACAGCACACAATATGAACAGTGCCCCATGGACAAACAATAACCGACAACACCATGAAAATACGGGCACCTTAAATCGGGTCTCCAATCAGAGGCAATGCAGGCCAGCAGCCTGATAATGGGGACAACTGAAACAAAACACAGAGATGCCTAGAGGCATCTATTTCCAGCCAGGTCCTGACTATGGCCCCCAGCCAGCGTAGAGATGGCTAAGGGCATCCCCATAGCCAGGACTTGACAATGTGTATTGAATTATCAACATTAAAAAGAACTTCATAGAGTTACTAATATGGGTGTATTGACTTCCTGCATGTTGGGCCCTGTCCGGGGCCTCCCCCGGATAGGGCCACAGTGTCACAGGACCCCCCTGTCTCAGCCCCAAAGTTTTACCCTGCTATATTAATGTGCCGGGGGGTGTAGGGTCAGTTCTCCTTCTCCACTGTAAATCCTTGTAAACCTAAGGAATGCACTCTCTAAATTTTCTTGTCTCCTGCTCCGTTTAAACTTAGGAGGACATGAGGTCTTGGCCCACACCTCCTGAGCACCAGGCTCTAAAGACTCGTTGCTGCCACTGTCCAAAGTCTGATAACGACCCCCCAGCCCCCCCTCCACCCAGTTGTCCCTGTCCTTGTCCATCTGGTCATGCTTCTGATCAGTACTGTTCAATCACTTATTAAGAAGTGGAAAATTCGGGCATCTCTTGATACCAAGCCAAGGTCAGGTAGACCAAAAAAGATTTCAGCCAAAACTGCCAGAAGAAATGTTCGAGATACAAAGAAAAACCCACAGGTAACCTCAGGAGAAATACAGGTTGCTCTGCAAAAAGACGGTGTGGTTGTTTCAAGGAGCAAAATACGACGATACTTGAACAAAAATGAGCTGCATGGTCGAGTTGCCAGAAAGAAGCCTTTACTGCGCCAATGCCACAAAAAAGCCTGGTTACAATATGCCCGACAACACCTTGACACGGCTCACAGCTTCTGGCACACTGTAATTTGGAGTGACAAGAACAAAATAAAGCTTTATGGTCACAACCATAAGCACTATGTTTGGAGAGGGGTCAACAAGGCCTATAGTGAACAGAATACAAACCCCACTGTGAAGCATGGTGGTGGCTCACTGATGTTTTGGGGGGATGTGAGCTCTAAAGGCACGGGGAATCTTGTGAAAATTGACAGCAAGATGAATGCAGCATGTTATCAGAAAATACTGCCAGACAATTTGCATTCTTCTGCATGAAAGCTGCGCATGGGACGCTCTTGGAATTTTCCAGCACGACAATGACCCTAAGCACAAGGCCAAGTTGACCCTCCAGTGGTTACAGCAGAAAAAGCTGAAGGTTCTGGAGTGGCCATCACAGTCTCCTGACCTTAATATCATCGAGCCTCTCTGGGGAGATCTCAAACGTGCAGTTCATGCAAGACGACCAAAGACTTTGCATGACCTGGAGGCATTTTGCCAAGACGGATGGGCAGCTATACCACCTGCAAGAATTCAGGGCCTCATAGACAACTATCACAAAAGATTGCACACTGTCATTGATGCTAAATGGAGCCATACACATTATTAAGAACTAAGGGTATGCAGGCTTTTGAACAGGGGTCAGTTCATTTTTTTTCTTTGTTGCCATGTTTTGTTTTATGATTGTGCCATTCTGTTATGACCAACAGTTGAATGTGAATCCCATGAGAAATAAAAGACGTGTTTTGCCTGCTCACTCGTGTATTCTTTACAAATGGTACACATATTATTCTCCAAGGGTATGCAAACATTTGAGCACAAGTGTAAATAAATGTGATTGACTGATTGAAGTGGTATGACCTGTTTTCATGATTCATTTGTTTATTGTCTTAAAATTAGGCCTAAAACTTCATTTCTACTTCCACTTTAAATGATGGGCATACTCAACAGCTGTGGATAGATTTTGTACTACTGGTTCTTTTCATGAGGACCACTGCAGCCTATTGTGTATGTGTTGCATTTTATTAAAGTATGTACTCACATATAAATACTTATAAGTACTTATGCGGTCTGCTATTTTTCACCAGGGTACAGTCACATAACTTATTGCTTTTTGTACTTGTCCCCAACCATCTGACCACACACTTCTTCAGTTATATTCCGTGGGGGTTCTGAGGTGGCCAATTTAATACTTGGAGCGTTTTATTTTCTTAATTTTCTTTGTAGAGTGTTTGTGGTCATCGTCATGCTGAAAGATAACATTTTTCCAATCAGTCAAAGATGTAGGACTTCTCATGGTCAAACTGTGTACTGTGGTGCCAGACGCCTCTGCCAGAAGCTGATCAACCCCTGCATTTTCTTCTGTCACTCAATGAACTGACCTTTAACTGTTCATGGGATGAGGACAGCTTTTTGGGTCTTCCACCCTGTTTTCTGTCTTCAACATGCCCAGTTTCTTCACATTTCTTTATGACATTTCTTCTAGCCTTCTAGAAGATATAAATTACCTTTTGGAAACAGAAGGCATTCTTGTTCGTTTTTATTGTATTAATGTTAATTTGCATTTATTCTTATGGAACACAATGCAAAGCAAATAAGCAATCACTCCCAAAATAAATAGCATTAAACACATTTTTCAGATCACAATGTTCCTATCCAATTATTGTCTTCAAAACTGGCTCATAAAGTACCAGATCAATCCCATTTTGGATGGCCGAAAAAGGATTTAAAGAAACAACAGCCCTGGGGACCAATTTATGTCCGCACACTAGTACGCTTGAAACATTGCTTGACCATGCTGGCCTGTGTGTGCTCAGTATTGTCCAGCAAGTCAATAAAGTCCAGCAAAAAATAGGTCAGTGAGGGTCTCTATTCAAGAGCAAATAACTGACCTTACATTACATAAAAATGTACTGTATTTTAATAGTGACCTTCTTGATTATATCTTTCATCATAGGTCTTCCACAGCATAATCACATTATCTCCACTTAGATTTAAATCTTGTGTCGTCAGGCTTGGATAGACAATTTTACGATAATACTGTAGCCTAACCCTTAAATCAATAGCAGTTGACAGGCAATAACTCCGCTGTTAAATTGTGATATGGTATGTTTAGCAATAGCAGGCGTATGAGTGAGGTCATATACTGATGTTCAATATGCATGACACATTATTTAATTGTTGTCCTTGGCACGGGTCTACAGTGGGATTTGTGGGTGGCGATCAAACACCCAAAGCAAGTAAAAAAAAACATAGTTTTCAGCTCTCATGAAATGTCAACCCACCCACACTTCCAATCCCCTCCAACCCCCCAAAAAGTGACTGGCTGCAATTCATCATCTGAAGCATTGCTCTTGCACAGCTCGTGTATTTACTTCACGGTCAGCTGTGGAGGAGAATGGTCTCTTGTTCTTGAGCGCGGAGGTGTGTGCCGGTGAACGCCGGGCACAGATAGGAGCCCACAGCCCGGCTGACATGTGGAGCGTTTCAGACGGCTGGGGGAAATGTCAAACAGTGTAAAACAATCCTGTGGGGAGATCAGGGAAAGAGTGCTCCGGCTTTTAGAAATGTCACTTTGGCTCGGTGGATAGATTAAACCCAGTTGAGAAAGATAGCAATCGGCTGGGTAGAAAGAAAGCCCCAGTGACGAGTCCCCTTGCTTTTATTTACAGACTGGAGTCTCCACTGAGTCAGACTTTTGTTGAGCGACAACGCCTACGTCTGGAGCATATTCATTAAAGCCATTGCCATGTCATGTGGTAAAATCTGAACCTGAAAGCCCAGTTATCTCATGTAGTAGCACAAAATGAAAGCAAGTAGCTTTGCAAAATAAGCGTATTGTTTTGTTACAGCTAACAGTCAAAAAGCTTACTACCATATAATTTGATTCTCTTTTGTTGTACTGAGATTAATGTTCTAGTGATTTCATGAACTACCTTTTTCATTTTATGTTGGAAGTTTAATTGTATGTCTGTAAGTATGCATATTGCATATACGACTTAGAATCTGAAATTGTTAATATTGCAATTGCTGCTGGAATTTTTGATGTATAGACATGCTAGCTAGCTAAGCTAGCGCATAGTATGTTTTATAGCTCATTTGTAGCATGTGGGAACATGAATTGTATTTAAATATCTCTTTATTTTTGTAATTGTCATTGCAGTTGTTTTTTTTTGTTTTTTTTTTACAAATGATAGGATTGTCAATATATGCACAATTTCCACAAACACTATTATGAGATATTTCAGGTGATTGCAAAACAATGGTAGTTAAATGTAACTTATTTACTGCAGCAGGCCTGAGGCTACACCTTGTTGGAAGCTGAACCAATCTTACAGACACACGAGAAGGAATTTGAAATGTAACACTATGTCAGATGACACTAGGGGAGTTTGATGAGCAAATTGTATGGATAGCTACATCCACATGAGTACCATTTACACAATGCATGCCCTCATTAGGACAATGTGTAGAGCAACAGAGCAAATTTGACTCAGCAATTAGATTTACTGGGCTCAGTTTGGTCAGTCATTTCCGTAAAGCTTCCTTGATGTGTTGGGACAGGCTCCCAGATGATTTTTCACGTCTATAAATGTCCTCTGTTTCTGGAATGTGTCAAAATGGTCTACAAAAGTTATCCCCACAGATTTTCAGTAGTCCTGAAGCCACAAGTGAAAAGTTAGTAGTCTGCTGAGACATTGAATCCCACGATCCAAGGATGACAAAAGTTCGGAAATTACAGTAGTTTATTTGATGCTAGTAGCGAGTCAATCAGTGCCCTCAAATCCAATTTCAATTTCAATTTGCGCAGGGTGTTTGGAAGCACCACAGTAATTTCCTTAATGCAAGCCCCAGGGTAAAAGCAGGTTTTTACCCCAGAGACTATGATATAGCATCATTATAGACAGTTCAAACACTATCAAACTTCCTACAATGATGGCCAGGAAACCGGCCTATGGAGAGGTGCTAGTGACTGGAGAGGTACAGATAACGAGGGTTCTGGAGAGGTGCTCGTGATGAGGGTGCCAGGAGCTCGGGTTCCACGTGGGCAAAACCATTTGAGGTCTCTATTTTCTCTCGGTCTCCTAAATCCTGAGGAGCTCCAGTTGCAGTTAATTTGTGACGTCCCTGTAAGGCTCTCAACGCGCCACCGTCTGACGCCAGTGACGTCCCTGTAAGGCTCTCAACCCGCCACCGTCTGAGGCCAGTGACGTCCCTGTAAGGCTCTCAACCCGCCACCGTCTGAGGCCAGTGACGTACCTGTAAGGCTCTCAACGCGCCACCGTCTGAGGCCAGTGACGTACCTGTAAGGCTCTCAACCCGCCACCGTCTGAGGCCAGTGACGTCCCTGTAAGGCTCTCAACGCTACCCCAGAGACTATGATATAACATCATTATAGACAGTTCAACCACTATCGAACTTCCTACAATGATGACCAGGAAACCGGCCTATGGAGAGGTGCTAGTGACTGGAGAGGTACAGATAATGAGGGTTCTGGAGAGGTGCTCGTGATGAGGGTGCCAGGAGCTCGGGTTCCACGTGGGCAAAACCATTTGAGGTCTCTGTTTTCTCTCGGTCTCCTAAATCCTGAGGAGCTCCAGTTGCAGTTAATTTGTGGCTAACGGTGTCTGAGGCCTGTAACGTCCCTGTAAGGCTCTCAACACGCCACCGTCTGAGGCCAGTGGCATCCCTGTAAGGCTCTCAAAGCGTTGGCCAGGCAACCAGGTTTTCCAGATATATTGATATATCAATTATATCTCGGAGGTCTGTAGAGAATTCCTTGACTTTGTGTCTTGGTTTTTGCCTGGACCTTGTTTGGCCAAGTGTGTGCCTTTATGAATTATGTTCAATCAACTGAATTCGATGCAGTTTGACTCCAATGAGGTTCTAGAGACATCTGGAATTTAATGCAACAACACAGAACGCATCTAAGATCAATTTGGAGTATCATGGCAAATGGTCTGAAAACTTATGTAGATGAGATATTTCAGTTAAGTTTTTCAATAGGTTGGCAAAACGTTCTTAAAACAACATTTTTCAACATTTTTCTTTCATTCATTCAGTTTAGTTTAGTCGTTAACAGAACAAAATGTGAAGAAAGCGAATGGGTCTGAATACTTTCCAAAGGCACTTTATTTACTATTAAATAAAATACGTTTAAGTGAATACAATTATATTATTCAATTTAATACATTCAGTTAACAAGCTTAAAACCCTAAAAAGGTGCAATGCAGATGACATTCTATACTGTTAATGATAACAACACAGTTGTGGTGCAGCCCTGCAATCATTACTAATTTCACAAAGACGATGACAGTGCGTTTTTCTCCTCAGCGAACGCAAGCCACGTTTCCACACAGCAGCGCTCAACATTAGCCCTTACCGTTGCAGGCAGCCATGGCTCATTACAGCTGCCTATGGTGTACATGCAAAAAACATGAAAAAACATGCCCGGACGAACGCACGCACACACACACGCATGTAAGAGCTTCAGAAATCAAACAGGCACGATGTATGTGGATATAGGTGTGTGTGCTCGTGTGAGTGCGCACGTACGCAGGGCACTCATTTTGCACTTCACGTTCCTCAAATAACAGATACCACTTTTCCACTGCAGTCAATCAAGTTGTTACCCGACAGACATTTCTCACAGAAATATTTGTCTGTTTGCATGGCTGTCAGTGGTCTCTCTCTCTCTCTCTCTCTCTCTCTCTCTCCCACTCACACACACACACACACACTCACACACACACACACATTGTGGAGTCTCATGCAGAGTGTTGAGCGAAGGCGTGAGGGTACAAGTTGTCTGGAGTTTTGGCAGCTTTGCCGGGAGTATTGTAGTCACATGTTTCACCCAATCTGACTATGGGAACAAAGTGTAACACAAGCACCGTATCACTAGCCCATAATTAGAGAACTAAGGGAATGTTATGGTTCAGTTCGTCCATTTACACAGAAGGCATTTGTATTGGTCCTGTGTGGTTTCCAAGACCAACACTTGCGGTAGTACTGTGACCACAGGTGCCGCCACCGTAACAAGTGTGATTCTGGTGGGAGTGGTAATGTGGAAATTGTAATTGTTGGTTCGAAACCACATCAGCGGAATGAGCTGTGATGTGGCAACTTTATTACTAGAGAATATTATGCGTTCACTTTTGATTGCTGTCTACCGAAAAATGTGCATGAATATTTATTAATTTTTCTTTTCGAAAAGATACTGTGAAATACATTTTTAGTTGAGTTCAGTGGTAATTTCTGGGAAGATAATGCACATGTAGAAGTTAAGAACTGTATGACCTTGAAGAGTGTAAACAGATTTCAGCACTACATCTAAAATAAACTTTATACTCCATATCGCTCAGCTAGTGAATGCTTTCCATTTAAACAATATTGCAGTGTGCCCACCTCAAGCAGAGCTTGAGTGTTTGAAAAGGTCTCCAAGTCTTTGCCAACTGTTAAAAGCTGACGAACTCCACTTGTTTTAGACGATGACTTCATGGCACACTGAATTATAGATAGGTAAGGTAGCGGATGACGACCCTCTTGATGGATTCACCTAGCGTGAACTTGGAGAGCTCTACACTAAGGTGTGCAGTGGAGAGTGGAGAGAAAGGAAGATATTTATTTGCAGCATGCTGCCTCACCCAAACAATGACATCACTGACACTTAATTGCAGACATTGTTTTAATATTTAATTTCCTTGCGGCCTCCCGCTAAGAGGAATTGATAATGGAATCTTGTTGTTCTACCTTGAAATTCCTTGAAGTGAAAATCATTTCCTGGCCTATTCGGACAGGCCATTATATTAAATTACACGTCAAAACATGTTAAGCCACTCCATTGTCCACCTCAATGTAAAGTTGAGTATATTATCATAACCTAAGGGCTGATTTCTCAGAACAAGAGTCATGGAGTGAAAAGGAAGGAAAATCTCCATTGAAGATGCTTTTTAGTCCATCACTAGGCTATGTCTGATTGGGAGCCGCCAACTTTTATAGAAAAAGGGGTTTCATAAACAACTTTACCAGATATGTTTGTATTTCAATAGTTCAGTTTAAATAGTTAAAATAACGGTAACATTAAAGCTCTTTTTATTTCTCCAAGTAAATTGACCATGTTTTATTCGCTAAAGTTCAGCTCCTGTTTCCAGCAGAAAACATTTGGTGGGAAAAAGAAAGGAGCTGACATTGTTTTGCTGTGATCTTTGAATTGCAAAATGGCTGTCAGGGGATCTGTGTGGTTCCCAGACTAAATGAAGCACAACATGATGTACTAAAGCTAAAGGCAACATGAAATAACCTTTACAGCCCTCCTCTCCCCCATTGGTAAGGCTTGGCCTTTGGAGGATATTTTTTTATATACCTCACACAAATGTTTTGATCTGTACCAATTTGACAAAATTACAAGCTCAAACTGAGGGATATGGCGTGGAGCTTTAAGTCCCACTGGACCCACTGAAAATACAAACAAATGTTGTAAAACTGTTCAAGGAATGCATTCGTAAATTTGCAATTTTACTTAAACTTTCCTTTGCTAACCGTCAACTCTTTATTGACTTCTTAACAATGTCTTACTATGGTTTGTTTCATTACATGCTTGCAGACTGACACAGGTGCACATCAATCATTTTGAAGTAACATGTATTTTTAATTGCTGTTTGTTGGTTTTGGGGAAGATTATAAGCATGCCAGTTTTTAGCTGACAAAGGTTTTACTTCTTTTCGTTTAAAATGGAGTTAGGTGATTGTGCACTTGATCTCAGTTATAGCTTTAAATTAAAAGCTAATAGTAGAACTGAATTCTCATGTAGTGATTATATTCCAGTTAATAGCAGTTGCAGAAAGTTCAGAACATT
The DNA here is from genome assembly GCA_016801175.1 of Esox masquinongy. Taxonomy (NCBI): domain Eukaryota; kingdom Metazoa; phylum Chordata; class Actinopteri; order Esociformes; family Esocidae; genus Esox; species Esox masquinongy. Next base: position 35,602 of record JACXGI010002015.1, on the reverse strand, counting down.
ATGTACTTACATTTCAGTCATTAACCAGGCACATTTACCCAGTGTAGTGTACAAAAGCCAATAGAATCAACAGTCTTCTGAAAAGACGGAACAACAGATTTGTTTTCCTGCGTTGACTTTGGGGTTCGACCTAGTGATCATTTTGGTTACTGATCAGCTGCTCTAAGCACTAGGCTTTCTCCTGCATCCACTCATGTACATTATACACGATGGTCACTGTTCTTGCGGTCTGATGTCTTTTTACTTTTTTAAAGTACAATTACAAAATTGCCAATGACAAGTAACACCTCAAATTACTGCAGAACAAAGCTGCCTTGCAATAGCTACGATTCGTAACAAATCATGGCATTACAACTCAAATAATCTTCTCCGCCTTTGTGAAAGCGGCAGGATCGTCTTTCATTCAGCTGGCTCCTGGGGGAGAGATCCAGGGGGCTTGTTTGAGCGGCACAACAAGGGGCCAGTAGAAAGGAGAGCCGTGGCAGGTATGTACCGAGAAGAATGGGGGGATTGTCGTTGTCCGAGTTTCAGAGTACAGAATCTCGTTAACCTTTGGAATCTGGCACATGCTATAGGGCTGGCAAAGAGACAAAGCCTGGCACCTGCCAACTGATGTGCCCAGGCAAAAGAAGGGGGATGTCGGACAGTGTGGGGGTCAAAGACAGACATACACACACATACAGACACACACACACACACGGTTCCATTCAGGGCCACACAAATCTAGGACTGCGAGATAGGAAGGATAGTTTAAGGTTGTCTGCTCTGCGAAGAGCATATTGTTTTGACTTGCAGTGTACAGTAGTCTCCTGTTGTATACTGGCACCGCCTGTTATTGTCTAGAAAACTACCCAGTATTTCTTCATACAGACATCAATTTAGTTACCATCAACTAACACACACGCACACAAACACACACACACACAAACACACACACATGCAAACACAGGCTGAAAGATCACATGCACACAAACACACACACACGCAAACACAGGCTGAAAGTTCACAAACCAACTACATGGTACAGAAGCATCTTCTATGTCTCTGTATGTGTCTCTCTCTGTACATATACATATATATATATATAAATACATATGGTCCCCGTAGGTGTCATTGGTGCATATTTAGAATGTGCTCCAAAATGTGCTCACTACATTATTGTCTCAATGGCAACATTGCGGGAAGATGAAGAAGATAGTTGTCAATTACAACCCAAACAAAATATGTTGACATATGCAGTGTTTGTGATGAACAATACCCTGCTGTCAAGAACAAACTGTTTTTGATTTACAATAATTTCCAGATCTCAGAGGAGGCGTTATGAGATTTGATGTTGTGGCCCCACGAGGTTACCCTAAACATTAAACCTAAGCCAGATGTTTTCCGAGAGGGAGCCATCAAAAAAAAATTGTGGATCAAATTGTGAGCTTTTACTATCTTTGGGGGGACCTCTTTTAGACCATGAGAACACACACACAAATACACAAAGACACACACACAAATCAGTACCATGGACAGCAACACACATTTCATGTTTATTTACATAAGCTGAAGCCAAATTGTCTTCAGCGTTTGTCACTATATTTGACAATTAATAAGCCATTTGATTATGATGAAATGACTGTAAAAATGGTGCAGGAACAGGGGAGAATGCTCGTTTTATGTCCGACCAATCAATAGTGGTTAAGTTGTCTAAACATTTCTTAAACAAAAACCTCCTTAACCATGCTGTGGGTCATGGAACTGCTTGTTTTCACAATGTAATATGCTTTATGGACTTAGCAGAACAGATGTTTCTCTCCAGTCTTGTGGCTGATTCAATACAAACGTGTGATTGACCATTTTCAATGGTGGAAATGACATGATGGCTTGTTTTTGGGGTACTAAAAAGAATGCATACGTACACAATCACTACTGTGAATTGATTTGCATAACCGCATGTGCTGAATTACTGAAACGTAAATGTATTCTGCCGTCGTTTGACTGTTGTCTTGACGTCTCCGCCTCTGCATCGTGGTGGCGTAGGCTATGAAAAAACCACTCAGAGAAAAACACACTATTTTCCCCAAATGCAGGAAAGCTTGTGATGCTGTTTTTTTTCTTGCTTGGCTTCCTCCCTGATTTTACCTACGCACCAGCACTATTCAGGGCACACATACAACAGCAATCTGAAATACTTCATAATGAGGAAATGCACAATACAAGAAATATTTGTAGAAAGTGTCCAGTGTCCAGTGTTTCCCGTGTTGGGTGAACCAAACAAACACGTTCACATTACTCCTCTCTCTTGGAATCAATTTCAAAGAATCCTTTAACGCCAAAAACATGAGTAGGTTTTACGGCCAAACACAGATATCAAAACCCCCCTGGTTTTTATCGTCTATTCCAAAATCTTGTATGAGTTTCATCGTGTCCAAAAAGGGGGGACATTCTCGAAACCATTGCCTTTCTGGCTCTTGAGGCCATTCCTCCCTCCCATTTCCTCTTTGGCGTCACGCCAGCCACGGTCTTGAAAGGCCTTCACCCCCCTCTCTGGCTTGTGACCAAACTGTAATGTGCCTCTAACTGCCGTGGCAGTGCCGCGGTGGGGATTGGCACAGGTTGGCATTGCCAACAGGGAGCCGCAGGTGCCTAACCACTGCCGTTGTGCCCTCTGACCTGATGGGCACTGGCACTGAGGGATCACAACTGACATGCTGGCACTTTGGCCTGCGTCCTACGTGGGGTGGGCACTGGGGGGGGGGGGCATCGTGGCATTGTGTGACTTGGCTGGGACCTCGGTACAATGGCTCAGTAGGGCCGATGGACTGGGCAGGGACAGCTGCAGCCAGGCCCGGCAAACCCGCCTCCCCCACTCCAGTCCAGAGGAATGGCACAGCGTGGGCACCGACCAGGGAGACAGACGGCCTTTGTGAACGGGGCTTCGCGAAACAGGACCGGGGCTGAAGACACATAGGTGAAGCGGGTGGACAGTCGCAAGCACGCACGCACGCACACACACACCGCGGCCCCCAGCTCCCCGCCAGGCAACTGGAAAGGCTCTGCAGGTAGTGTCTCTTAGATAAATCACAACGCCGAAAACACGATGATGAGGAAGATAATGATGAGGGTGACTGAATGCTTGCTCCTTGGCAGCCTCATAACATGAAGGACAAGCTGGCAGACTCCATAAAAGGGCAAATCCCAGCGAGGCACACAATGATGTCATTTCCACCATAGGCACTATATCTCTCCGGCATCGGCATTGGAAATTTGTTGGACTCTCGGTACTTCTCCGCTTCAATTCTCCCTCGAATCAGCGCATTACCTCACAGCTGAAATGCAATATATTTCCTTTTTTTCTTTTAATGAAGAGACTTATGAACATTAGAACAAGTTCAGTTCAAACTGTTTCTCTCTTCGTATAACATTATTGGTTTAGTTTTATGTGATTGAACACTAAGTTAACAGTGATGGTTTCCTGTACTCACTTCCGTATCAGCCAATTAAAAATGTCAACATTGAAGGACGTGAATAAACGCTTTTCTATTAAAAAGTCCAGAAGAGAATACAAAGGAAGCCATCCGATAATCAAAGTTACCAGAAATGTGCAAACGAAAAACTTGATGGAATGCTCACAGTATTTAACCCCGGATATCTGCTCATTTTCGTTGTTTGCTTAAATTTTGATGATTGCAATTGGCTGTTGCAGATTTTGAGACGGAGAAATAGTTCCAGTAAAACTTTTTGTGATGTTTGCAGATTAATGACTTTTTATGCAGTCTAATTTTAGCCAGGTAATAGCCTCCGATCATGAAACATTATAAACTAAACGGTCAAATCCTGTTTAAATCCGGCTACAGCAGGATTATGTTGCTAAAATTAAGATCCTACCCCCTCTAACTCTCTTTCCATCGCTCTCTCTCTTTCCCTCCCTCTCTCTCTCTTTCTCTCTCTCTCTCTTTCCATCGCTCTGTTTTTCTTTCCATCTCTCACTCTAAAACGTTATGACATTGCCCTTACACTTTTCTCTCTTTATCCATCTGTTGTCATCTTGTCCTAGTCCATGTCACAGTCATGTTTAGTTTTCTCCCACTCTATCTCTGTCTCACACACAAACACAAGCACACACACGTACACACACAAACACAAATACACACAGACACACACACACACACACACACACACAAACACACATACACATAGACACACAAACATATTCCATACATGTGCACACACTGTTGCTCTATTTTTCTACACTCTCTTCTCACTCATCATTCTCTCTCTCAGTCCACTTTCTCTGTACTACTCCTCTCTGGCCAGTGGGGTTGTCTGGCCTGTCTCCCCTTATTAGGAACAGATTAGCTCGGTGATGAGAGGCAGAAGGGGCAGAAAGGTCTCCTGCTACCCAAAACACACACACACACACACACACACACTGAAGACCCACCAACAAATATACTGGGTTTTTTCTGGTCTTGTAAATCAGTGGTTCTCAGGCCCTAGAGGACTGCTGTTTTTTACAATACCTGGTTGTTAATTGCATTCAGCTGGTGTCCCAGGTCTAAACCAGTCCCTGATTAGAAGGCTAGAATGAAACCAGCAGAAGTTTCTCCTGAAGTCTGCCGTTGACAACCCTGGCCCTAAATCCAACAGTTACATCCACTGGTCTCCCCGGCTAGCTACCGCATGTTACCGATGTACATTCATCCCAAAAGCAGCAATGTCCTCAGTAGGCTGCTGCCTTCAGATGATCTGGGTTCTCCTGCAACTACATGCAACTGGTAGGAGGAAACTGGGCACCTCTCACATACCTACAGAATGTTATAATCAGCAGACCAGGAGCAATACCACCAAGACACAATAATATTCCAAATTACATTACCTCTGTTTCAGACTTAGCCAAGACAATTATAGGCAATTAACCTGTGCCCACATATCTCTCTTAAATGCCGATGTGTCAACATTATCTGATGCTCGCTGCGTCGCGTCGACTCCCTTCTCTCCGTTTAATCTGTTTTAATTCTCTTGTTTTCTGCCGTGATTTTTTTTTTGTACAAAAACAGAACGGGATGATTCACGAATCTCGCAACTCTCCCAGCTCCAATTAACGAGCCTAACAACAGTTATGTAGGCGATCAAGAAACACAAAGAGCACATCTGCCAGAAGCTGTGTTACGCTGACAGGTTAATACCAAGAGAGGACAAAACTGACACGTTAAACTCACTTAACCTCAGCTAATCTTTTCATCATGACATCCACCGTAACAGGTTGTATGTTAACAAAAAACAATTGAGGGTGGAATAAAGCCTATAAAGCCTATGTCCTGGCGCGATGGGCCTTGTTTAGTGAGCTACTCAGAGAAGGTCTGATCTAAGATCAGGTTTACCCAGATCCTTGTTATATTCATTAAGATTCAAACTGGTCCTAGATCAGCATTTAGATTTCCGGCTTAGATGGCATCTGTGCATTTTAATGGCGCGTTGGATGCAGGCATGGTCAGCTGACGTCAGAGTCCTTTTGGATGCTCTCAGAAACTGTTAACGATTAACTGTGTTGGATATCTGGTGCAATGTTATATACGATGTGAAATACTGACGGGAGTCACACCAAAACACACGTCTCAAAACAACATCTCGCTACTTCAAATTTGTGATGATGACGCCACACATCTCTACCAACACACCATTTGAAACCTTGACATACATGAAATGTCCCCATCTGAGTTCTATTTTACGTTCAGTCTTTACAGTCCTCTTTGTCAACAGACCAGATCTCTTGTCACTATGCGGAGTCCAACAACCTAGCAACGGTCAACCCATCCACCTAATCAGCAGTCGGGCGTTCACCTGCCGAGTGGCGGTGCCATTTCATTGCATGAAGTGGTCTCTAACTTTGAGACCACCTCTGAAGGTGGTCTCTAACTTTGGACAGAGAAGCCAATACAGAGAGAGTACAGTGAGACGGGCCATCCTGGGATGACCAGCAACGTCCCCATTGTCTTTGGATGGGTGTGCGTGGCCGCTATCAGGGAATCATGGACCCCCACCACGCTGCAGTGGGATTTACGCAGAGCGAGGCATCTCACTGGGACTGGTGGTGATACTAAGCAGACCCTAAGTGGACAGATCTATGTTCCCACGGCAGTGAGATTTTCCAGAGTCCTGAAAGTGTCAGAACATCAATGATTTTGTCAGTCAAACTTTGAGGGTTTCTATGCAAACCAAAATACCATGCCATTGCCTTGTCAGCCTGTCATATTATGGTTTGTATTTAAACTGCCAAAATTGGCAAAAGTGATTGATACGGAAAGGATTCTCAAAACAACTGTTAGTACATGTCATGACATCGAGCGATGACACTAAAAACTGCCATTGGAAAACACTATTGAGGAGCTTGAGAGATCCTAGCATTCTATGATGTTTCTTTGCCAAACATGTGCAGCTTAATCCCAAGACATTTTCCTTGGTCAGACAACGATAATGTGAAGAAAAAAGCATTAAAGAGACCATGAAGAAGAACATATTTGAGATAATAGCTTCCTTTAATTTTGTGGATTGCATGAATATCCCAGACACCCTTTCTTCAAGTGGCGTCCCATGTCTGAGAAGCAGGACAAAGTCTACAAGACCATGACTGTTCAGGAACATCTGGCAGTGGATGAGATTATCTGGAGTCATGCATCCTCAGCTAGATTTGACCACCATATACAGACATATGCAGGTAGCCACAAAGCCTGTTGAAACCGGAACAGTTGTGGGTTTTGCCTTGGCAGAGAAAGCTGCAAGGCTACCTGGATTCTGGTTTCATAATGACGGCATATTTACAGGATGAAACCAAACCATACCTCAGAGGTTTTAAACTGACTGCACGGAAGACCCAGTGTCTGCTCTTTTTTTCCCTTTTCAATTCATGTGACATTAAAACCTGGAGAACCAGGTAAGGGGAGTTCCTAACAAGTTAGTTACCTTCGTGAATCAATGAAGTACAATGTAAGAGTGAAACCCAAAGACACCTGGACCTCCAAGGAATGGGTTTGACAACATACACAGTCATTTGTCAGATTCAGGGTGGTTTTGTGCTGCACACATTTTGACGCACCCAGGGTGATATCCTTGAGACATAGTTGTGCATTTTGGACAGAGAATAATGATGGACTGCATAGTACCAACAGAGCTTGGATGAGGTCAAATGCCTGCTTCGTTTTAGGAGTGGTTCGTCCTTGTCAAAGGCCTGGGTGATTCCTTGCTTGAGCTATGTTTTAATAGTAAGGAAGGGAGAGTGTGACCAAAAGCAACATCCAGATCATGTAGAGGTACACAAAGAAGAGAGGGAACAGGCAGCGCATGCTTCTGAGGGATGTGATGAGGGATGTGATGATGGATGTGATGATGGATGTGATGAGGGATGTGATGAGGGATGTGATGATGGACCGGTGGATTTGGGGATTTTCACAGAGCAGAAATGGATAGGGGAACAGGTCTGCCATCACTAATTCATCACACCGGTGTCATAACTCACATCAAGCGGGGGCACATTAAGTTCAACTTCCGTTGTTTGTTATTTCTGGACCCTTAAAAAGCTGGTTCTGACCAAATTTGCCCAATCTAAACAGAACACTCTGTCCTACGAGGTCATGCTATTTTTGGAGCTCAATAGCCAGACCACAGTCCGTGAGGCTTTAACACCGACTTAAGGGTTATTAGACATGTTGCTCATGGTTTTACTGGTGTTGAATGATAACTTCAGTAGGATATCACAAGTAAAACTCCAAATTATTATCATCTCCCAGTTTGGTGAAAGAGGAGATAGCTGAGACATGCAACTTACAAGGTGAGTTCCACTAGGCTGCACTGCTCTTTAATCAACAAGTATCAAATCAGAAAGACAATTGAACAAATGTGTTGGAGGAAACTCTTTCCGACTGTCAGCTTTCTGGTTCCCGGCCCACTTGATGAACACGATGAGACAAGGAGTGCTTGGGCGCTCCTCTTCTACCCTACAGTAGTCTGGAGGGTGCAATGCAAACGGTCAGCCATCCACTGGGACAGCTTACCCTGTCTCAAACATATCACCAGCCGTTATAAACACAATGGAAATGAGGCTCAGATGTGAAGCAGGTCATTCAGCGAAGGGGAGGCACTGCTCTGTCTGTTTCAATAGGTGCAAATCACTATTACAGTCTGTTCAGATGGGTCTTGAAGACTTTTTTGTCTGAAAATAATTTGATTGATTTCATAAATTATTGTCACCTTTTCTTAGGCCCACGTTTATGCCATTGATGGCGGAATGCGCAGTAGACGGGAATTCAGAGAGGTGAATATGTCACGGACTTAAGAAGCATGTAATGTTTTCATTTGAAGCATGAAATGTTGGCTAGCATTCGTCGGCTTGCTAACTAGTATACAGTGGATATAAAAAGTCTAGACACCCCTGTTAAAATGCCAGGTTCTTGTGATATAAAAGAATGAGACAAAGATAAATCATGTCAGAACTTTTTCCACCTTCAATGTGACCTATAACGTGAACAATTCCATTGAAAAACAAACTGAAATCTTTGAGGGGGGAAAATAAAAAACTCACAATAACCTGGTTGCATAAGTGTGCACACCCTTAAACTAATACTCCACAGATGTTCAATTGGATTCAGGTCTGCGCTCTGGCTGGGCCATTCCAAAACATTAATCTTCCTCTGGTGAAGCCATGCTTTTGTGGATTTGGATGTGTGCTTTGGGTCGTTGTCGTGCTGAAAGGTGAACGTTCTCTTCATCTTCAGCTTTCTAACGGACGCCTGAAGGTTTTGTGCCACAATTGCCTGGTATTTGGAACTGTTCATAATTCCCTCCACCCAGACTAAGGCCCCGGTTCCAGCTGAAGAAAAACAGCTCCAAAGCATGATGCTGCCACCACCATGCTTCACTGTGGGTATGGTGTTCTTTGGGTGATGTGCAGCGGTGTTTTTGTGCCAAACACACCGTTTGGAATTATGGCCAAAAAGTTCAACCTTGGTTTCTTCAGACCATAACACATTTTCCCACGTGCTTTTGGGGGACTTGATGTTTGTTTTGCAAACTTCAGCCGGGCTTGGATGTTTTTCTTTGTAAGAAAAGGCTTCCATCTTGCCACCCTACTCCATAGCCCATTCATATAAAGAATACGGGAGATTGTTGTCACATGTTGCACACAGCCAGTACTTGCCAGAAATTCCTGCAGTTCCTTTAATGTTGCTGTAGGCCTCTTGGAAGCCTCCCTGACCAGTTTTCTTCTCGTCTTTTCATCAAATTTGGAGGGACGTCCAGTTCTTGGTAATGTCTCTGTTGTGACATAATTTCTCCACTTGATGATTACTGTCTTCACTGTGTTCCATGGTATATCTAATGCTTTGGAAATTCTTTTGTACCCTTCTCCTGACTGATACCTTTCAACAATGTGATCCCTCTGATGCTTTGGAAGCGCTCTGCGGACCATGGCTTTTGCTCTGAGATGCAACTAAGAAAATGTCAGGAAAATCCTACTAGAACAGCTGAACTTTATTTGTGATTAATCACAGTCACTTTAAATGATGCCAGGTGTGTAATGACTTCTATTTAAAATGAATTTGAATGTGATTGGTTAATTCTGAACACAGCCACATCCCCAGTTATAAGAGGGTGTGCACACTCACGCAACCAGGTTATTGTAAGGTTTTTATTTTTCATTTTTCTCCTTCGAAGATTTCAGTTTGTTTTTCAATTTAATTGTTCACGTTATAGGTCACATTAAAAGTGGAAAAAGTCCTGACATGATTTATCTTTGTCTCATTCTTTTACATCACACAAACCTGGCATTTTCACAGGGTTGTGTAGACTTTTTATATCCACTGTATATAGCATGTCTTATATACTAGTTGGCATTAACTCTTCAGTTTACTAGCTATCTATTCAAAGCATGAGGAATTCTGATCAGCTGACGCCAAGTAAACAACTTTTAAGGTTGCATCTATTGCCTTGTTGACTTACGTCTGCTGCTAAACATTTCTAATACTACTAGTGATAATCACATGTTGGCTTAAAAACTTGTACTTCTGTTGAATATTTTAATTAAGAAATACTCAATCCCACCCCCACCCCCCCCCACCCATTAAAGTGAATGTAAAACAAGTGCTTGCCGTTTTCTAAAAGCACTGAGTTGGAAGATTTTACTTTTATTTACCGCTGGACATTTTGCTAAATGACTCCAGCGTAAATCTTGACACTATCTCCCATCCGCTGTGCTACCAGGGCTGTAATGAGAGCCAGACAGTCTCACACTGTCACATCACAGGGCATGGTTTCACACGCTGCTGCTGACCTCCCAAGAACACACAGCTACCTGTTCCAGGGCAACTCATTAGTACCACAAACACAATGTTTCACAAAATGGACGCTTACAAATGATGACCCATTGCCAGATTAACCCGAAACATATATAAAAGACCTACTTGCATTGGCACACATACAAATGTGCACACGCTGTCACAAGCACAAGGTTACATTCCAATAAAGGAGCCCAGATAATGATAGACAGTAAAAACTGGCTTACACAAGCCCACACACACAAACACACACACACAGATAACATCCTATGCTTCTGTTTTTGATTGAGGTCGTTCAAGACACTGTTAGCAGGATGAAGCTTCTCAATTAGCTGCCTTGAGGGTGTCATGTCGGCTACAGAAAGCTTCTTAGTCACTCTGGTTGGCAGATTCCCAGAAGCAGACAAAGGCATGAAGACATCTTAGAAAACAGATGGGAAAACTTCAGACATGGCAGCACTGAATCCACCTAATATCAAACATTTTGCAGTGGGCACGTGTAAAGGAAAACATACTTTCACTTGAGAATAAAATATGAGTACATTTACATTTAAGCAATTCAGCAAGCACTCTTATCCAGTGAATATGTATATACATTTTCATACGTTCTTATGATTGTTCACTCCCCCAGTGCACTGGAATTGAGCCAACTACCTTGGAATTAAAGGCTACATGCTTTACCAACTGTGCTACATGGGGCCATCTCCCTAAATGTTTTTTTGTTGCTACCATTGTAGCTGTCATAATATTCCATAAATACCTTGCAGGATCAATGAATAGAGCCTGAAATAACACCACAGGTTTCTGTCTCAGGCTTACGCAGATGCCCGAAATAGATTCAGGAGAGGAGGAATTCTTTCGTTCATTAAAGATGTCTCTGTAATGTTTATTTAAAAACCAGTCCTAAGCTTGGCCAGTACAGTCTGGTTGGGCATTGTGGTATTTGGGTCAGGGAGGATGACACTGTTTTCCTTCATTGTACTTTTTCATTTTTGGAAAAAGCCAAATGTTTGCAGCAGTGTCACCATTAAACATACAGTATGTCTTGTGAAATGATGAATAGAGAATAAGGATAGAGAGAACTGAAAGTATTTCTACGGACAAATCTACTAATTGCACTAAGTTGGACGGATAGTGAGTTCTAGCATTGATCCGTGAACAAGGTTGATTTTCTCCTCTGTCAATGTTCCTTTTCATAGTGTTTTCTGTAGATAAATGTATGTGCAGAAGTTAGCAGTTCAGCTGTGTATGTGATGTATAACCCTTCTAAAGTTTCTTCTCTAAAGGTGACTGCCTACCAGTGTAAAAAGTACTCGGCTGTGTTCACCAGTTTTGGGAAGTTCCTAAGGAAGAGCTAAATGACCAGGGAAACAGAGTTCATAACTAACCAGTGACCTTTGTTGATAATTTACACTCTTCCTCTTTATTTAATTGATCACTGGTTAGTTTTGAATTCCCTTTACCTGGTTACTTAATAATTATATAATTTCCTAAAGTGGTGAACACAGCCGAAAACAGTTGAGTACTTTTACTTTGTACTTTTTAAACCTCTACTGCATATTTTTGTTTCAAACAACACAGTGGAAAAAAATTGTGAATAAGTAAAGTCTACATAATATTATGTATGTTATACTTTTTAACTATTCAAGGGCCATTCCTGACATTTGCATGTTTTCTCGAGTCGGTGAACAAATCTGACTCAGAACTGAACAGATAAAGGACTTGGTCCGCAGCCAAAACCATGTTTTCGTAGCAAACTCAACCATTCTTTGGCCTTGTGTGTAACACATTTAGTACAGTAAACAACATAGTTGGTCCGTAATGTGTGGCTCACTTACAGGGCGTGTTGAAAACCTGCCGACTCAAACAAATGACACGGCATGTAACGAACAGTGTGACAAGGTCCTGTTATCACAGAGAATAACTGTGGTTTCAGCCCCGACAGGTTTCTGGCTCATTCACTCTGAATGATTTGTCCTGACAGTGCTTGGAGAGTCAGTGGAACAATACTGGGCCGTGGCAGTGGTAATAAGCGTTATGTTACGTTACATAAGATTGAGTGGATTGTATGGAAAACATTTTGGTGATCAATTGCTGCTCAGTCACCATCAAAACACCAGAATGTGAACACCTTCGAGACAAATAAATTAAGATGAACCCAATAGCTTAGGAGTGATACTTTAATAATCAAGTCATTCCAGTGCAAACATTTTGAACAATTAAAACTTTAAACTACAAAGAATAATATAATCCGCTAAACTGTATTAAGTATTTTGTGTGGTTCACTTAGGTGATTAAAGTAGCATTCCTAAGACCTTAAAAAAAAAAAACATGGCAATTTCTCTCATCTTAAATCCGTAAAGAGTAGAAATGACTAACTTCAAAGATCATAATTTTAATGTTAAAAGAAAAATCAAACCATCCCTTACACAAATAACATTGTCACAGCGGAGGTGACAACAGCTAGCTACACAATTTAGTAATTTGAACTGTCTTGAAAAAAGCAGCTTAACTAGCGTATGCAGCATGCTTTTTCATGATGTCAATGATAGCTAGCTAATGTTCTTATGTTGTAAATGCTTCTTATGTTGATCTGAAGGCCTAGAATGAATGTGAGCCAGGTGACTAGCTGGCTAGCTAGTTAACAGACAAATGCACCTGAAAAGTGGTGGTGAAACCAGAAATGTCATCATGACTGCAACACAGACCTGAAATATGCATGTCACTCACCATAAGATCCTGTAACAAAGACTGATTTCATTACTGCTAGCCAGTTACGTTCTCCCTTGCTGTCCTGCAAATGTTTTGTCTCGTATTTTGACTAGCTGGAATATTCAATTTTATGCTCCGCTTTTGGCCTCATGGCCGATGCACACCGGTGAGTTGTGCACACACTCATGATCAAATATTCCAGAACAATGGTTAGTAGAAGAAAACTGAGTAATAAAAGCATATGAATTACTGTAACAGAAAATGTTGATCGCCTCATTGTGGCTGTCCATGCTCTTGTACTGAACTTTTACTGTACAGTGGATATAAAAAGTCTACAGACCCCAGTGAAAATGCCAGGTTTTTGTGATGTAAAAGAATGAGACAAAGATAAATCATGTCAGAACTTTTTCCACTTTTAATGGGACCTATAATGTGAATAAGTCAATTGCAAAACAAACTGAAATCTTCGAGGGGGAAAAATAAAAACCTTACAATAACCGGGTTGCATAAGTGTGCACACCCTCTTATAACTGGGAATGTGGCTGTATTCAGAATTAACTAATCTCATTCAAACTCATGTTAAATAGAAGTCATTACACACCTGCCATCATTTAAAGCGACTTTGATTAATCACAAATAAAGTTCAGCTGTTCTAGTAGGATTTTCCTGACATTTTCTTAGTTGCATCTCAGAGCAAAAGCCATGGTCCGCAGAGAGCTTCCAAGCTTTAGAGGTATCTCATTGTTGAAAGGTATCAGTCAGGAGAAGGGTACAAAAGAATTTCCAAAGCATTAGATATACCATGGAACACAGTGAAGACAGTCATCATTAAGTGGAGAAAATATGGCACAACAGAGACATTACCAAGAACTGGACGTCCCTCCAAAATTGATGAAAAGACTGCAGGAATTTCTGGCAAGTACTGGCTGTGTGCAACATGTGACAACAATCTCCCGTATTCTTCATATGAATGGGCTATGGGGAAGGGTGGCAAGACGGAAGCCTTTTCTTACAAAGAAAAACATCCAAGCCCGGCTGAAGTTTGCAAAAACAAACATCAAATCCCCCAAAAGCACGTGGGAAAATGTGTTATGGTCTGAAGAAACCAAGGTTGAACTTTTTGGCCATAATTCCAAAAGGTGTGTTTGGCGCAAAAACAACGCTGCACATCACCCAAAGAACACCATACCCACAGTGAAGCATGGTGGTGGCAGCATCATGCTTTGGGGCTGTTTTTCTTCAGCTGGAACCGGGGCCTTAGTCAGGGTGGAGGGAATTATGAACAGTTCCAAATACCAGGCAATTTTGGCAACAAAACCTTCAGGCGTCCGTTAGAAAGCTGAAGATGAAGAGGAAGTTCACCTTTCAGCACGACAATGACCCAAAGCACACATCCAAATCGACAAAAGCATGGCTTCACCAGAACAAGATTAACGTTTTGGAATGGCCCAGCCAGAGCCCAGACCTGAATCCAATTGAACATCTGTGGGGTGATCTGAAGAGGGCTGTGCACAGGAGATGTCCTCGCAATCTGACAGATTTGGAGCGCTTTTGCAAAGAAGAGTGTCATATCAAGATGTGCCATGCGAATAGACTCCTACCCAAAACGACTGAGTGCTGTAATGAAATCAAAAGGTGCTTCAACAAAGTATTAGTTTAAGGGTGTGCACACTTAAGCAACCAGGTTATTGTGAGTTTTTTATTTTTCCCCCTCAAAGATTTCAGTTTGTTTTTCAATTGAATTGTTCACGTTATAGGTCACATTAAAGGTGGAAGAAGTTCTGACATGATTTATCTTTGACTCATACTTTTACATCACAAGAACCTGGCATTTTAACAGGGGTGTGTAGACTTTTTATATCCACTGTATATGCGATTGTTTTATCATGATCAAAAGATGGATCATTTAACAATTTAAAGTTTTAGAATCTCTTTAGTTTAAAAAAATAACATTCTAAGCTTGATATAAACAAATGCAAAAAGAAATAACACAGCAGTACATTTATAAAAGGAATTATCACAAAGGGTCAGGGTGTTAAAGTGTCTTAGCTTAATAAAAAATGTACTTGAAGAAGAAAATGTACTCTAGATGTTCATTTTACCATGGAGGTGGCAGGTACCTGGAAGGTTAAGGCAGTTTATTTGCTGTAAAATTGAATGTCTTAGTAGTTTATCTGGTAAAACAAACATTTTCCCGCTTTTAACAGAATTTAACCTTCAATGTCAAAATGCCACAGGACATGCCAACCTGCAATGCTGAGGTGGTTATTTGATTGTACCCCTTTTGATTATATTGTGACCATCAGTTTTGTAAGAAACATTTGGTGGAAACATGAAAAGAAACATCACCATCTTGTAGCCTAGACTCCATGCTTTCATTCTCTGATTTGTTTCTGCTCACACAGTCAAGATTTTATAAACAACAGCTTTTCATGAATGTTGTCTTACTTGGGCTTCTCGCTATGACAAAACGCTGCAATTTGCCCCTCCCCCTACAAGGGAATGCACATAAAAAAAAAAGGTTTCTGTAATTGACTCACAAAGAACTATGTCTAAAGAGACATTGGAAACAAAGTTTATTTCTTGTCTGTGTATTTACACAGACAAGAATAGATTTAAACAGACTTTGCAATAGCTTTTCAGAATACTGTGGGAAAAATAGGAATAAACTACGACAGAATAAAACTCTGAAGTTTAATAAATTTGAGTGATATTACATTATGTGGCGCAATGTGTTCTTTAGTTACATTTTTCCTTATTGACATGGGATTGCATACATGTGAACTAACGATTATTGAAGTTGTTAAACATGTCGGATTTAACAATGAAATTACTGAAACAAAAAAAAATCCAGTTTCTTGGGTTGACTTCAAGCTACAACCACACAGCCTCTATATTTTGGGGCAGCAGGGTAGCGTAGTGGTCAAGAGTGTTTGGCCAGTAAACGGAAGGTCAAATCCCTGAGCTGATCAAGGTGACACACCCTGTCTTTCTGTCCCCGAGTAATACAGTTAACTGTAATTGCTTTCAGGTAGTTGATGCAGCTAAGCTTTGTTCTTAGCATACTTAAATAGTAAAGGGGGGAGAATACATAATTATCACTGTGTGCATAGTTAGGATTTTGTGTGTAACCTTCAAACCCGCCTTGTTGAGCTAATCCGACACCAACACTCTACAACCTGTGTGTACCGTTTTTCCACAGGCCGCTACCCAAAAGACTGTGAAGGACGACTCATGCCGTGCACCCACACGTTTCTGTCCCTCCGGATTTCCCTCGGACCAAAATGTCACCTCACCTCGCTGAACTCCACCTGCCACCCTCCACTTTCGGCTTGGCCTGAAGTTTATTGTTCCGCCCCAGGTTATCCGCTCTTTGGTCCGCCCTGGGAACTGACAGCAAACATGGAGTCCTCAGCCCAGCTGGCCTTGATTTGCCTGCATGAGTCTCAGCCTAACCACGCAGTACAACGGCAGCCTTTCGCTCACACCGCACGGCACAGACGGACAGTCGCAGCGCACCGAGCCACATCACTGAGCTGCTTGAAAATTGCTAGATTAGCTGTTAAATGTTAACATGTAGTCAAGGGATTAGCACAGGAACGGGCAGCCAGCCCTGTTCTCCCCCAAAACCCTCAGACACATCCCCCCCAACACCTTCGACGCACTGCCACCCATTCTCTCCCACCCCTCCACCGTAGCAACCACTCTTGACCATGACCACCCTCCTGTCTCTAACTTGGAGCAGCACTCAATGGTGACTCTGTTCCTGCACCACAGAGATTTAAAACAACCTGATCCGGGCTCTCTACTATGTGTCCTCCTTTCAGCCGCCATGGATGTGTGCTTGGGATGAGAAACCTCTGGCTTCAAGCTGTGTCTACATGTGCTTACTGTAGATGAAGAGAAAAAGAAGCAAGGGAAGAGAAAAAAAAAGAATAGAGCATGATAAAAGAGGGTAAGAAAAGAGGAGACCAGAAAAGCCCTTCTCAGTCCGCGTAAACATGGGAGCGGAGGTATTTTGATTAGTCAGCCTCAGTTCCATGGAGATGAGGGGTGGGGACAGAACCTCCTCCAGTAAAACCTGGCAAGCCCTGATCTGAAACCAGTGGGGATTTTGCTATCGAAAGGAAGCTCCCCGAACAACGTCCAACACCTACTCAGTGTGAGGTCATACATGGGCGCTAGGAAAAAAGATTTGGATGACATTACGTTCTGCTGCTATCGCTTTCATACATCTGCTTGTAGGACCTGCCCGAGGGGGGTGTGTGCAGGGGAGCGAGAAAAAAAAAAACAACTCTGAGGGAAGTCTTGAGTGCTTTGGTGGAAAACCGTGGTAAACTCCAAGCTATTCAGGCGTTTGAGAGCTCTTGTATCCCCGTTTGGAGACACGGGACCCAAACAAAAGCAGAGTCCCTCCCGCTTAAAGCTCCAGTCTTACCAGAACAATGGGTCCACCTGCAACCCAGGGACCACAAGCGCCTGCCATCAGAAACGGTTTTGTTACTCCGCAACCTAACATGACAATGTGCCTAAAGAGGAGAACGGCAAACATGTTTCCACACAAAGGGATCGTAACAGCAGGCTGAGGATTATAAGTCAAAGTTTACTTAAGAATATGAAATGATTGATGAGAGAGCTGTCACACGTAGAGTCCCAGATCATGCCCCTGCGCATCAAACCGAGAAAGCCTCCCCGTTTAACACGTCGCACACAGCCCCGCCTCTCAACTTCCCCATCTAGGAATTTGGAGCACAACCCATGAGGCCTTTTGAAATGTTATTTCATGTCGTGCTGGAACACAGTAGGAAAATGTGATGTATAGCGCACGCTGTGCATAGGAATGGTGTGCGCGGCAAGCCCTGGGAGAGAGCCGTTACAAGGCGTTTCAGCAGTACGTCTTACAGGCCGTCCAAACATGTGCAAGTGAACACACATGCGATGAGAAGGCGGGAGCAGAATGCCGAAACTATGCCAGGTCCGGATTTTCTGTTACACACAGGCACGCCAGAGAATACATTTTTATCTCCGTGGGTAAAGTTATTGTCGTAAATTAGGCTGAGGCAAAAGACGACAGGCTCTCCATGCATAACAAAAACGTCCCAGATTACATTTTCTGTCGTGACAGCATGCACTTCATCGTTTCTGACATCTCAAAGCCCATTTAGAATTTAAAAAAAAATATTAATAAAAAAAAAAACTTTAAAATTTTAGCTACATAACCTGCATCGAGGCTAGACCTCCTAATGCCAGTGGGTATGATTCTCAAGGTGTTAAAGGAACAAAAGTTTAACTCTGTGCTTATCAGTGCCTGTTTGACATGCTTTCCCTTCGCCACAATTCACTTAGCAGACAACTGATCAGTTTCTACATGCCTTTTTTCTGCTTTCACCTGTTATCCCGAGTTTGGAGAGGGAGGACACAAAGGTAGACTAGGTCCCCCTCTTAGTGTGGATGGGAGGATATATGGTGGGAACAAGTCACCTCTGGGCAGGCATCTATCATGAAGCTGAACACTTTAATATATTGTCCTGTACACAAACACACACAAAAACAGATGCACCAGCATACAGACCTGAACCAAAAAATAAAAATAAAAACACAGGGTAGGAATACGAGATACAAATTCAATGACTATGCACATAGGACTCTATATGTACAGTACAGGCCCTTTTCCAAAAAAAGGTTGGGACGCTGTGTAAAATAGTGTAATGTAAAATGAATAGAAAATAGTACAAAAACAACATATCAAATGTTGAAACTGAGAAATGTTATTGTTTCTTAAAAAAAATATATGCCCACTTTGAATTTGATGCCAGCAACACGTTTCAAAAAAGTTGTGACAGGCAACAAAAGACTGGAAGTTGTGTGATGCTAAAAAAAACTAAACCTGGTGGAATTTATATCAAATAAATATCACTTATTTGGTCAATTGGCAACAGGTCAGTAACATGATTGGGTATTAAAAGACCATTCCAGAGACGATGGGTCTGTCAGAAGTGAGGATGGGGAGGGGTTCACCACTCTGTGAAAGACTGTACAGGCAAATAATGCAACAATTGAAGAATAATGTCTCTCAATGTAAAATTTCAAAGTGTTTGGGGATCTCATCACCTATGGTACATAATATCATTAAAAGATTCAGAGAATCTGGAGAAATCACTGTATGCAAGGGACAAGGCAGAAAACCAATATTGGAACTTCGGGCCCTCAGGCGGCACTACATTAAAAACAGACACGATTCAGTAGTGGAAATCACTGCGTGGGCTCAGGCACACTTCTGAAAATCATTGTCTGTAAACACAGTATGTCACTGCATCCACAAATGCACATTAAAACTCTATCATAGAAAAAAAGACACGATATATAAACAAGATCCAGAACCTCTGCCACCTTCTCTGGGCCCAAGCTCATTTAAGATGGACTGAGGTGAAATGGAAAATTGTCCAGTGGTCTGACAAATCAATATTTGAAATTATTTTTGGGAATCAAAGAGGAGAGAGACCATCCAGCTTGTTATCAGCACACAGTTCAAAAGCCAGCACCCGTGATGGTATGGGGGTGCATTAATTCACATGGCATGGGTGACTTGCACATCTTTGAAGGCACCATTAATGATGAACAATATATACAGGTATTGGAGCAAAATATGCTGCCATGCAGACAATGTCTTTTTCAGGGAAGGCCTTGCTTATTTCACCAAGACAATGCCAAACCACATTCTGCACATATTACAACAGCATGGCTCCGCAGTAACAGGGTCCGGGTGCTAAACTGGCCTGCCTGCAGTCCAGACCTGTCACCTATTGAAAATATTTGGCACGTTATGAAATGAAAAATACGACAAAGGAGACCCCAAACTGTTGAGCAGCAGAAATCCTATATCAAGCAAGAATGGGAATACATTTCACTTTCAAAACTACAGCAATTGGTCTCCTCAGTTCCCAAACACTTACAAACTACTGGTAAAAGAAAAGGTGATTCAACATAGTGGGTACATGCCCCTGTCCCAACTTTTTTGAAACGTGTTGCTTGCATCAAATTCAAAATGGGCATGTATTTTAACAAAAACAATAAAATGTCTCAGTTTCAACATTTGATACGTTGTCTTTCTACTATTTTCAATTAAATAAAGGGACAAATGATTTGCACATCATTGCATTCTGTTTTATTTGCATTTTACACAGCGTTGCAACTTTTTTGGAAACAGTCAGTTTGGTGAGGATGGCGATGTTTGGAGATGTAATTACAGAGATATTTCCCCTGTCTTCATTTTGATTCTGACTCAGTCACTATGGTTACACTGAGGGAAAAACATGCCTTCACACCAAGTGGAGGAGCATTTGTTGGCATTGGTAGGCATACCATTTACACTAATACAAATCATAAACCATGCAGAAAAATAATGATGCCATTAGACATCTATTAGACTGTACATTTATTAAGGGAGCTTTCCTGGTAGACTACATCTTGGGAAATAAATACACACACCACACATATGCAAAGAAGGTTCTTGTCAGGTAAACAGGAGGCCGAGCCTTTATAACACAGTGTATGTTGGACTTGCCCAGCCTTTAAAAATACCACTTTTGATTTGTCTAAATCGGAAAGAAAATTTGATTTGTGAAATAAGGGAGAACTGTACCATTACAACAATGAGGCCTGGATAAGAGTCAACAAGGAATCATGCTGAATTAGTTTCCTATCTGAGGTATGTAAAAATCCGCCTGGACTCTTGAGCGTTCTATTTATGTCAGCCACAGTTGGAAAGGCCAAAAGTTTCCACTGCGGCTGTTGGTTAAGTTGCGGTCACCTATCTAAAGGATTTTTATGAATCTTAATGTTTGTTAATTCCATCTAAAGAAAATGGCCAGTCCACTGGCAGTAGACTGGCAGTCTTGCCAGAATGATGCTGTTGTATTTCAGCAAGCCTGAATCCGCAAGTGTCCCACATGTAAGCCGAAACGCATGAGCGGCCTCGACGAAGCGTGTCCCCCGTGCAGACCCCAACACAAATGGGTCTCAGCCTACCAGCGTTGGCATTCCCCATTCAGACCGTCACAGGGGCCCCTCAGCAACTGTTTACAGCACTGATCCATCTCTGGCAGCCACACGAGAATTCAGGGGAATAAATGTTTACCAACTCTGGTATCAGATACACAGGAATGGTGAGATACCCAGTTCATGTTACCATCCCATGTCACCACAATGCTAATCCGCGAGCACAGCTTCATGAGACGTGGGGAGAGTGACACGGACGCCAGGCCGACCATGAACGGTCCTCCGCGGAATGTTTTTCTAGGTGTCATTTACTCACTCTTTCTAATATGGTTGAATGTGGTGGGGGTGGGAGCACTTAGAGCTCAGACATTTGGAATTAGGCTGTATAGATACGGACGGCAGGCTATATGATCCCTTCAGGGTTTGCTGGCGTGTATCTGTTGGAGGCATGATTTTGAAGGAAACAATGTGACTGGGTTTTATTTCAGATAGACAGAAGGTTATACAATGCTTTGATTCAGCGGATCTTACGATTTTTGTTAAACGTCTTTACTCAGGGAGAAGTCCTGGCTTTGGTATACAAGGACAATGTCTCCATTGGCCAAGTTCACGGTGAAGTCTTTACACACTTACAAACACAATGGCAAAGACACACACACACACACACACACATTACTTACAAAGATCATTGAAGCAAGGCCGGTCCTTGACAAAATGTACAGTCTTTTAATTTAAACTAATCCATGAGTGTCTCCCGTCTTCCACAGGCTTGTGGCCAGCATTTGACACGGTAATGTGGACATCTCTCTTGCATGACAAGCGCATAGAATTGCTAGCTTGCAAGAACTGAAAGTCGAGAGCATGAAAATTGCCCTGACTTATCAGGAGACAGGCGGTAGCTGCCGAGGGGAAAGCAGGCAGGCAAAGAGCCAGTGATCAGAACACGATAGTTCATTTAGATTGTGGTTGCAAGGCTCTCACTGTCTCCACAACAAACTGAAGGTATAAAAGCTGCCACTGGATGAAAAAATTAAAAACAAGCTACAACTAATGGTTAATAAGTTGGCAACAGCATTGACTAGGAAGGACAGTTTTAATTGTTTTAGGAAAATGCAGCATTAGAGAAATGAGATTGAACTGTCAGCATTTTCCTTGTATTTTCACAAGTTTTTGGCAAGAGTACCCAAACGTTTTTAAAAGCACATGTCAATATCAATGGTCACATCCTGGTATTGGCCAAGTTCCTGTCTCTCTGACAACTTCACAGTACGTGATAAACACATTGAGAGGATCACGCTTCTTGTACAGTTTCTAGGAACTATCTCCAGTCATTGCATGAGCTTTCCTGGTCCAAAGCCCAAAGGCCTAGTTCCAAAATGTGACACTGACATGTGTTCTGGTTAAATCAAGATGGAGATGCCGTGCTCTGGGCAATAAAGGCATTCTCCTCTATGAAGAATAGAGTTAAAAATATATATATATATATATATATATATATATATATAAATAAATATATATATGCATGGAATGTTGGACTTTCTGAAGAATATATATATATACAGTATATATATATATATATATATATATATATATATATAAAATATATGTACAGTATATATATATATATATATATATATATATATATATATATTATTGAGTAGGTCCAACATTCCATTCAGTAAGTCCAACATTCCATTCAGTGGAGAGTTCACACTTATCCCGTCCATAAGCAGAACTGTGGAGATTTGTTTGCATAGTTGTTTAACTAAATGTTTTTCCTTTTTTCTTAGTGTTTGAGGAACAGACAGGCCAGTGTTGCTTGGCTGGGATGTGTTAGTTTTAAACCAGCTTTTCTTGTGGTTAACCCCACCACCCTTTGAAACGGTGTGATTTTTTTTTTTTCTGTTTTGTTTGTTATTGCTGAACTTGTGGGTTATTAGAAATGTGCTTCATTTCAATTGTTTTCAGTGGGCAGTGGGCCCAATGTTATTACTCTCCCTTCTGGCAAATTCTGTGTTTCATTTTATTTAACATCTCTCTAATGACTTCTCAGATCGTGTCAATAAATTGTTTTATATCTGTTTGTGCAATGCTTTTGTTCTGTTCTGGTTCTCCATCTTTGACTGAAGCAGTGCTGGCCAATCCAGGGCCCACACCCACCACTCAGCAAATATTAACTATTGCTCAATCACTACCAAATGCTGCTTTCATGGATCAATGGATTGTTCTCTGCTACAGTATGAGCTAGTGTTATTTTGGTAAGTTGCCACAGAACAATTTTTGCATGTTGTTAGTATTTGGAATGCGTAAAGACACTACTATGTCAAAGGCCATTATTACATGTTGTTAGTATTTGGAATGCGTAAAGACACTACTATGTCAAAGGCCATTATTACATGTTGTTAGTATTTGGAATGTGTAAAGTCACTACTATGTCAAAGGTCATTATTACATGTTGTTAGTATTTGGATTGTGTATGGACAATACTCTGCCAAAGGCCATTTTTACATGTTGTTAGTATTTCGAATGTGTAAAGTCACTACTAGGGCACTGGCCAGTAATTTGTGTTTTTGTGTTAAGAATGTCAGTAAGTAATATACACTTCAAGGTGTTTAAAGTTGACACTATGCTCATTTTGTTACCGCTGGTACCTTCTCTCATAGAATGTGTATCTACTTGCCCTTTCCCTCTTCAACTAAAAATAACAACCCTCCAACCTCCGGTCAAGTCATTCTATAATATTGTAACATGGTGATCAGACCGGATCGGCCCTAAAACCCTCTCAAGTCTTTTACCACTTTATGCCATTGTAATGCCAAAGTACTTCAAAGGGCTATTGAGCTTGTGTGGTAGAGGGAAGCCAGTAACACAAGCAGGTTCCAGAGAGTCCACAGAATTGACATTACGCTGTTTCATAGTTTGTACTGTAGCCCAAACCTTCTCTACGGGTTTGCGAGAAGACAACTTGGGGGGGAAAAAATGTCCACATCTCGGAATAGATTCCTATCTCTGAATGCACAGGTGAAAACCGAAATATGCCATCTTGTTCCCTAGAGCCTGTATTTTCTGAACGTGCATTGTTGAAGGTTTTACAGGTGATTTTGTAATGGATATCATTTCAATTTGATAAAACATCACATTTCTGGGCAGCCTTCATTTTAATATGCGAATGGCTAAATTTTGCATATTTGAAAGAGTATGACTGAGTATGACTAAAAATAACAAATTATTATGAACACAGAGGTATTAGTAAGAGAATGTGATGTAAATTAGGGTATTATATTTGAGGGTGAGCAACTTAAAAAATAAAGGATAAAAATAACATTTTGAGTCTTTCTTTGTAGCGCATGGTTTGACAATTTATTTTTCTTAGTGCCTGATTTTATAATGTAGTTGTTGTAGTGCATGGGATAGCCGGTGTTTGATCGTCGCCTGATGAAAATCAATGGAGATGGGACAACCCAAAGCAACCCCCCCCCAGACATCTTTGAAGAGTATGAAGACTGCAGGAGTGGCTGAGCAGGGGTATGAAGACTGCAGGAGTGGCTGAGCAGGGGTATGAAGACTGCAGGAGTGGCTGAGCAGGAGTATGAAGATTGCAGTAGTGGCTGAGCAGGAGTATGAAGACTGCAGGAGTGGCTGAGCAGGGGTATGAAGACTGC